>JAGQEM010000205.1:36813-54633 GCA_019202945.1 Corynespora olivacea
GGCAGCTCCGGCCAGCAGCAGCAGCAGCAGCACCACCACCACCACCACCACCACCACCACCACCACCGCCCACCCGCAACCACCGCAACCGCCGCCCGCTGCTCTCCATCTCGAGCTTCACCAGCCCGCCGCCGACGAACATGGCGACGGCGACGGCGACAGGGACGAGCATCGTGTCCCGCGCGCCGAGAGGGGCAGCAAGGGCAGCAGCCGCAGCCGCGCCCACGACTCGGTGATCTCGCCCCGGCCGGTCCATCTGCCGCCCAGCCCGTCGACGTCGATACCAGACCTCCGGCGGCAGCAGCGCTCGCCGCCCGCCATCGACGTCGACCCCGAAAAGGCAGGGGGCGCGCCGCACAGCCAGCCCTCGCCGCGCGTTTCAGCGTCCAACCCAGATGTCGCAGCCGCCGTGCTCTACGACTCGGGCGAGTACCGCGAGAAGGGCCCCGAAGACAAGCCGGTGCAGCTGCTGGTAGGTGGCATTCCCATTCTGCGTGGATACGTGGCTGACCTGTGCAGCTCTTCCTCTCCGGCCCCTGCGCCCTGATGTCCCTGCTCATCGCCCTCTGGACCTTCGTCGCCCTCCTCCTCTCTGCGCTCCTGCAGCCCTTCCGCCTCCTCTCCTCGCGCCCCACAAACTCGGCCCAGCTCACCACCTACCTCGCGCCCCCGCTGAACCTCCAGCTCGACCTCGTCTACTCGTATGCCACATCGACCGAGTACAGCTCGCCCATGCTCGTCGTCATCCATCTGTTCTCACCCTTCGTCGCCATCGGCGTGGCCATTGCCTCTTGGACTGCCGCATGCTTTTGGTTCTTCTCCCTCATCTTGGGTGACCCTGCCGGTCAGGATGGTCACAACGACGGCAAAGACAGTATCCTCGGCGTGCGGAACTGGTGGGAGCGGTGGTTATCGCGAGCGCTGCGATGAACAAGACGTGTCTGTGATGTCGGAAACGAACACGTCACGATAATATGTTATGAATAATTTTGGTACTACATCGGTTGGTGGGACACTTCAGCGGCATTCTACGGCGTTTACCATTGGATTGAAAAGGTTGGGATTGCGATATCAGAGACTGTAACGGCAGACTCACAAGGGGGCATTTGGCGTTTTATCAGTCACTTTTTTGGCACATGGCTTTGGCCCATGTGTTTTTGCATGAAATTCTTTGAGAGGGAGAGGGGGAGAGAGAGAGAAAGAGAGAGAGAGAAGGGTGTAGTTGTGCGCTGCTAGTTCCGATGTGATATCCCCAGAGTTCCAATGCATATACTTATTCAACATCACTTTGAAAGCATTTCTCACGGGCAGTGACGTTCATCTCACTCAACCTTGGCTACCACCGCACCCGTACCAGTACCAGTACCAGTATCTACCAGCATACCCTCCTTCACATGGAGATGGCGGGACACCGGCAAAGGACTCGCAACGCTCGCAAAATTTTCCACGGTAGATAGTAGCTGCAGCGCTGCCAATACGCTTGCTAAGGTTCGCCCAGGCAGTCAGCGCAAGGTCGGATTCCGCCTAGCGGGGGGAGCCTTTCCTGTGCAAGGCTGCCCAGAGCTTGGGCGGTGGAGACGGCGGAGAATAGGTAAAACACCGACAGCTTGGTGTTTGTTTGCCCAGGGCGGCTCGAGTTCTTTGAGGCTTGGAGAGGAAAAAAAAAGAATAATGGACAAGAAAGGAATTGTGGAGACGGCGGAGAATGTGCAAAACACCGACAGCTTGGTGTTTGTTTGCCCAGGGGCGACTCGAGTCCTTGAGGCTTGGAGAAAAAAAAAAGAACAGATGATGGATAAGGAAGGAATTGTGGAGTCTGTGCTTTTTTCGTAACCGTTGTTGTTTGAAGGGCTGCTATCTGTGAATGTGTATGCGAAGATGTATACAGGAGGACCGATAAAGACCACCGAGACGCCACCATGCCATGCCGCGTGTGAAGAATAGATAACAGATGAGAAAGGAATTATAGAGACTATGCCTTTTTTATAACTATTATTATTCGAATAGCCGCTATCTATGAATGTGTATGCGAAGACATATATATACAGGACCGATAAAGACCACCGAGACGCCACCATGCCATGCCGTGTGTGCTATTGTTCAAAAAAAAAGTCTCCGCGCAAGTATTATGACCTCTCAACGACCTCGACTCCAATATCAGAAAGTTGCCTCTCCAGTCCTGTGGAAGTTGCCGCCGGGGGCGGAGGCTCCCTCAACAGCTCTTTGCTTTTCCTCATCACCCGCGACCTCTTCACTTCGCGCTGCAGACAATTCTTCAGGCACGTTTCCAGCGAAGCGGGACGGGTATCCACAGACACGTCCGACTTGATGCTGAGACGGGTTCCTGAACTCCACCGCCGCAAACAGCTTCTCCCACTGCCGATTTCCTTTTGGAAGATGTGATCGAGGAAGGCGTACGATTCGTCAAACGTCTTGTAACAGCTCGAGCAAGCGAACGTCGCCCTGTTCTCCGGATTCGATGGGGAAGGCGGTTGCGGGGTGTGCGATGCGAAGAGTAGCCATCTGTGGTTCGGAAGGCCCGAATGCGTGGATACCGCAATCTGAACGTTGCATCCCGGACAGAACTCTCGCTCGTCATGGCGATCTTGAGGTCGTACCTTGCGCGCATTGATGGTACTGTGATGCCCTTGGCGCTGATCCGTTTGCAGCTGGATGGCGTAGGGGCAGAAGTTGACCGAGAAGCGCGGCGGTGGGAGGCACAGGCTGTTGCGCGTGGATCGGAGGCGAGTCGCTTGGTCCCGTAAGGCGTTGAGGCATGCACGACGGATACCCCGGGCGGCTCGGAGGATGCCGTCGTAGGGGAGCGAGATGTGCGAGATTGGGATTCGGGATTCCATGCAATCTTGCAGTGGGACGTTGATTTCATGCTGTAGGCGGAGCAGTTGGGCGGAGAGAATGGTATGGCATATCGCTGTGTCCAGTCAGCTTCTTCGCTCGACCAAGTCAAGTCGGCCCTGGTGGTGGTGGAAAGCTGAGACGTACAGTCGCCTCTCTCGAACCTTGATCCGAAGGCCGCCTTTCCATCCTCGAAAGTCTTCCTGACGTGCTGCCCCAGCCTCAATGCCTTCTCCAGAGCATCTTCTCCGTTGCTCGAAGCGATGCATCGCCAGGTCGATCTTCGCCTTCGACTCTTCGTCATCCATTGCTCGTACGCCTCGTGCGAGTTCTGGAACTCGCGGTCGATGTCCCACAGCAGGAACAGCGCAGCGTGCGAGTCTTCCCAGACGCCTGAACAAGTGACAGACATGTTGCAAATCCGATGCACTTGCTTCAGGGGAGGAAAACAAAAACATGAACGGAAACTACTGATTTAGCGCTGCCACAGGTCGAACTTAAAAATCGAGGCCCCCGAGGCAGCAAAAGAGGAAGAATGGCGACGACGGCTGATGCAGAAAATCAGAGTACGGGAAGATGGGACAGTACTTATGGAGAAGTGACGTTCCTCTTTCCCCATGCCAAAGCATCTACCTATAGTCCAACTTGCAAGGTTCGGCATGTGAGATCAAGTACCGGGTAAATCCCTCCACGGTCGGTTCGTTCCCGTGACTTGCTGCGAGAAACTTGGAATGATTCGCCCGCGATCTTACCCCGTCCTGCTTCCAGCGCATGCTGTGCTGGCAGTCGAATGCCGCTCGAGCATTCCGTCATGCTCATGCAGGTACCAAAGTGCAAGAACGGAGCTGGACGAAAGGGAAAAAAAGGTGATGGTATGGTTTATGGAAGTGGGGGTCTGGTACACTTGCGATCGGAAAAATGACAAGGAATGATTGGATTTCTTTTGGATGAACATTTCCAATTGCCGAATGGATTTGTAGGGATGGAGGAGACGAGACGGGTGGTGCCTTATCGATACCTATGACCGTGTCGACTACCCCACCATACAATTGCCAACCACAGTCTACCATCCCCCCCCCCGCGTTCCGTCTTGACCTTGCTGCGCGCTTCAAGCTCTCGTCATAGCGTCCATAGTACCGCCGACGACGTCAGCAACAATTGTCCCTAGTTTGACTGAAACCCCAAGATCGGCATGTCACATAGCCATGCCCACGATGGCGCCCCGCACGCCCACGGTGGGGGTGACCATGGCCACACGCACGAGATCTTGGACGGCCCGGGAAGCTTTCTGGGGCGGGAGATGCCGATAATCGAGGGAAGGGATTGGGAGGATAGAGCGTTCACAATCGGCATCGGAGGGTATGCTCTCGGGGGTTCCAAGCGCCACGGCACGGCAGTACTGACTCTCACAGTCCCGTCGGCTCTGGAAAGACGGCCCTCATGCTGGCCCTCTGCAAAGCCTTTCGGACACGCTTCTCCATAGCCGCGGTGACGAACGACATCTTCACGCGCGAGGACTGCGAGTTTCTGACCAAAAACAACGCCCTCCCCGCGTCCGTCCTCCCCCCCTATTATCCTGTTCAGATTGACTGGGAGCTTACCGTCGCAATCCCAGGGAACGCATCGTCGCCGTCGAGACCGGCGGCTGCCCTCACGCCGCGGTCCGCGAAGACATCTCCACCAATCTGCTCACCCTGACCCAGCTCCATCATAAATACTCGACCGACCTGCTTCTCATCGAATCCGGCGGTGACAACCTGGCAGCCAATTACTCGCGCGAACTCGCAGACTTCATCATCTACGTCATCGACGTATCGGGCGGAGACAAGATTCCCCGCAAAGGAGGACCGGGGATCACGCAGAGCGATCTGCTGGTGGTCAACAAGTGTGATTTGGCCGAGGCTGTTGGTGCGGATCTGGATGTGATGGAGAAGGACAGCCGGAGGATGAGGGAGGGTGGACCGACGATTTTTGCGGTCGTGAAGAGTGGGAAGGGGGTGGACCACATCGTGAATCTGATATTGAGTGCGTGGAAGGCCAGTGGGGCGGGGCAGGCGAGGAAGGAGAAGTTTGAGCCGGTGGTGATGGAGTGAGAGCTGGCAGTTGGAATCGCCGATCAGTAAAGATGGTAGCCTTGGACAATGGGCATGCGGGACAATGGACAGATGCGTCTTTGATATTCCCCCCTTCTCACCATACCTGTTGTACAGATTCTACACTACAAGCCTATATAAGCAACCTGTTAAAGATATCCTTTTCTCACAATACTTATTGCACAGATTCTACTTCATAGGCACCGGCGTCAAATGTCCATCCTTGTCGTACTTCGCTTTGAAGAAGGTATAATTCAACGTTATAGTCAAGATGCCCTTCATGTTGTGATCCTTGACGAATTCCGGATCAATATAGAAGAAAACCGGCATGTCCACCGTCTCTCCCGCATTCAGCCGTTGCTCCTCGAAGCAAAAACACTGGATCTTCGAAAAGTACGGCGCGACCTGGCCCGGCGTGACGGAGTAGGTGGCCACGCCGATGATGTCCTCCTTGGATGTGTTGGTCGCCGTGTAGAAGGCGAGGGCGGTTTCGCCGGGCAGCACGCGCACCTCACGCTGCTGCGGCACAAACTTCCAGGGGAGGACGTCGGACACGCTGCCGTTGAAGGTGATGCGGAGTCGGGGGTGGGTCTCGACGGGCTTGAGCCGTTCGGCGGGGTCGGTGGCGGAGTCGCCGCCGTGGGAGGCAGAGCGGATGGGTTGGCCGCCCCAGCCGGTGGTTTGGCAGATCTGGGCAATCCATGAGCATTCATTGAACGACATTCGATGCCATATCACATGTCGCATATCGCATACCATCTTGTACATGGGCACAGAGCCGTAGGAGAGCGCCACGGTGCCGAGAATGATGCTGAAGACGTAGTTCCTTTCCACCCGTCAGCCCCCGTGTCCCGTCCGGCACTCGACCCAATGGGCGCCATACATGGTCGTCCGGTTCTTCTCCTTGTACTGATCCCTAACCTGGTCCATGGACGGTCTCGAGCTCTGCCTCGCCTCTTTCGTAGCGCTCAAACATCTCCGCGCCGGTCGCGCAATTCGCAGGGCCGGCCGCGACACATATCGCGAGCATGGCGTGCACGTCCAGGGCTCGAGCAGCCGCGCTGTCTGCCGCAATGGCGACGAGACGGACATGGTGGGCGAGTCGAGCCGTTTGATGGTGGTGTGGGGAGTCTGGCCGATGATCGCGTGAACGAAGTCTGCGGCGGCGCCGGCGAAAGATGCGGGTTCTAGCCTCTTTTGGAACTGGCGGGAGCGCGGACCTTCGCGGGCTTGGCCTTCCCTTCTTTTCACCCAACCACGGCAAATCGTAAACAATGTCGGACCAGCTCTGTGGGGTGTGTCACGCCGCGCAGAAGAAGTACAGATGCCCGACATGCACACTGCCCTAGTGCGTCTCCTCGCCCCCACAAAACAACCGTCTCCACTCCACTCGTATGTCGCTGACATGCCCAAGCTGCTCAATACCCTGCTTCAAACTTCACAAAACAACACACATCGATGATGCCCCCACGCCCACGCCCACGCCCACCGCGCCATCGGACCCCGACATCCCAAAACCACCGCCGCCGAGACCGCCGCCGAAATACCTGCAGAACAAGACGGACTTTTCGCTCATCGCCACATCCCCAAAGTTCCAGGAGCTGCTGAGGACGGATCCAAAATTGCTGTCTACGCTGCAGAAGGTGTATGCGAAGACGATAGAGCCAGATCCCGAGCACGGGGGCAGGGGAGGGGGATATCGGGGGCGGGGCTTTGGCGGGCGAGGGAGAGGGAGAGGGAGGGGAAGAGGTGGACGAGGCGGCCACTATGGCAGCAGAGAAGAGGAGCCGAGGTGGACCCCCAAAAAGGGGGATGCCGATGCGATGAAGCTGCTGAAGAGGATACGGATGGGGGAGGGAGAGGATGGGGAGGCCGAGGGGTTGGCCGAGTTTGTGGGGCTCGTGCAGGAGATTCTCGGGGAGAAGGAAGACAGAGACAAGAGCAAGGATGTGGAGATGGGATGAACGAGAGTGTGGGAATCAGACGTGGACTGAAGATGGGTTAAATACAACCTTCGCAACCAACTATCGGAGTCATCGGCTCCTCACGGCATTGTTGCTGTGGAGCATAGATCATGAGGTAGGGCAAGTGCTCTGGATTGGCAGTTGGTTGGTCTCATAGGTGAGTTTAGTCGAGAGTTACCAGACACAAACGCCTTGAGATGGTAACAAGCTGACGTATCACTGCTTGCTAGCCCACGTGACCCGCGTAATTAGTGGAACGCGTCTTTCGAAGAGGATAAATACAATACCATTTTCAACTTCAGAAGTATTGATCCTATTACCTAAAGCAGCTAGAGTGTAAGCAAGGATAGTAGAGTGTAGAGTTGTCATCGGCTAGAATCTGCTCATGTTCAATACCCCCTATGACTAGCCTTGCCGAGTCTATGTGTCCGCACAAAATCTCACTTGCTGTTATTATTGCCTGTGTTCTAGATTTGCTACAATACTTTGGAAGCGAGCTGCGAACGAAATAAGTTTCCAATGGTGCTCCCTGTACCATGTTCATGAAACATGAAACGCATGGCTGGACCCACTATGATCTAGAAGTAAGTAATAGGTCCGACCGTCACCTAGACGTCACTTCCCTCTCAATATCAGTGTAGGGAGAAAAGAGTGTATGGGCATATAATTGATATAGCCGAATGTCTATTTCTCTGACTCATCCGACCTTTTGACACTGGTCTATGTATTTGCCGGGACTCCGCTGTTATAGTACCTATATCAACTGCAACACAATTACGACATGGAGTTTACGCAACTAGCGCGAGGCTGTCAAATTTACTTTGCGGGGTAGGTATAAAGATAAAACGATGGCTTCCCAACACTCTTCCTACAACAAACTTGTGGTACATGATCGATTACCGAATTGTGAGGCAGCGAATAATTCCACCCATAGTATGTTTTCATCTCCACTTGTAACCATGCTCTCTTGTTACGCAATATCCCCATTATTCACGTTGCTTTTGTTGCTCCGTCTGGACCATTCACCTGTGAAACACTAGCGTTCGCCTGGGTTTGACTCCAGGTGGAAAATTACGCAAATCTACACAAAATTGCACGGGATCCACCGGCAATTAAACAGTGAAACCGGTGACGAACAGTCAACAACCTTCGGCGAGTCTTGACCCTGAAGGCTGATGCAGTATAAGAAGATGATGCACCTCACCTTCCATGACAGAACCATCGACCTGAGCCCCAACGTTCACTCATTGACTTATTCTACATACTTTCGCTTCATACGTTCTTTACCTGAAATTTTTCAAGTCGGCTCAAGTTTTGGGCACATCGTGCAAATTCGTCATCAAGCACTTCACAACCCAAATTCAAAATGCATTTCTCTACCTTTGCCACCTCCCTCCTCGTAGCCAGTGCTGCGGCCTGGCGTCTACCCAATTCCGACTGGAACAGGCACGGATCACGCCCCACCATGAGCTCAGCGGTAGCTCCGGTCGTTCCTACCACGACTGTTGTTGCATATGCTGTCAGCCCGACGGCCTCGACCGCTGCTGGATCCACAACCACTGGCTCTAGCAGCCTGACTACAGATCAGCAGAATGCCCTTGACGCACATAACGCCGCACGTGCGGAGGTTGGCACTGCCGACCTGGTCTGGGATACCACTTTGGCATCCGACGCTGAGACATACGCCAAAACACTTGCTTCCAGTGGTACCTTTGAGCATTCCGGTGTTTCCGACCAAGGCGAGAACCTGTACATGCAGTCTGGTACCACCACCCCTCTCACCAACGCCGTGAAGGCCTTCCTCGAAGAGAAGAGCTCCTATAACGGGGAGGCTATCTCGTCGACCAACTATATGAACTTTGGTCACTACAGTAAGCATTATTCTTGGATGAGAGCACAATGAGCAGCAAGGCTGATTATTCGACAGCCCAATGTGTATGGAAGAGCACGACCAAGGTCGGTATGGCTTCCGCCAGTGGTAGCAACGGAGATACCTACGTCGTCGCACGATACAAGGTTCCCGGCAACATGTAAGTACTTTGAAACTCGATACTTCTACAACAACTGACGAAGGAAATAGGATTGGTGAGACGGCATATTAGGTGTCATAGTATCATGCAATCTTGAGATTATGGTGGCTTGTACTGTCATCAGCTATGGTTAGTTCGAATAAGCTCAAGTTAAAGTATTACAATGTGACGAAATTGGCCCCATATGTTCAATTCATCTCAATGTGAATCATTCATTCCAGAGCCATTGTGATATCGCTTGTCATTGCTACTGACACGTAGACAAAGTTTGGGAGCCCAGATTATAGAAAATGGAGGACGGCTTCAGACTGGCTGATTCCACAAACCTTGACTGCATTCGATACCACCGGTGTGCTGAGTGTGGCGTTGTTGTCAAACCTCCCACAGGTTATTCTGTCCTTAGTTTACTTCACAGTCAGCCGAGTGTGCACTTCAATGTATTCTGCCATAGCGTGGAACAGCTCGCCATCGAAGTTTCGTCATCAGCGCAGCGTGTCATCCTCCACCCGATGACGTCCACGCCCGTCTTAAGGCTGTGAGGTAGGGGTAACAGTCGAAGGGTATATAGAATATATCCCCATTCACCCATTGAACTACCTTGTCGAGTTCCGCATCAGCAAATACAACGCTGGGAGACTTTCCACCAAGCTCAAGGGTCGTCCTTTTTAGGTTCGTCGCAGCTGATGTGCGTTGTATTTCTCGTCCTACAGCCGTGCTTCCGGTGAAGTATATCTTGCTTATTCTAGGATGCTTGGCTATCGCTGCACCCGCATCTAATCCATATCCTGGAACGATGTTCACCACGCCCGGCGGGAAGCGGGCTTCGGTTAAATAATAACCGCCCCCTTTCCTGCGGCTTTGTAGCCTTCCATGCTTCACTCGCGACTGCAACGGCTTTGTCGATGTCGACTGCTTTTGCACGCGCAACGGTACAGATAGTTTCCTGTGTGTAAGGATTTTGTGTTTCGAAAGTGGAGGAGTCGATCGAGGGAACAAACTGGTTGGCGATGAAGAGACCGGTGGGTTGCGTAGAGGAAGTCCCGTCTGGGAGACGCACATGGGTTTCCACAGTGGATATCACGATGGATTCACACTCTCTGCGACGTTAAAATTTGATCTTGTAACGGTAGCTATTCGAGTAATAAGGCAATTTCAAATTTCTTACGAAGCGTTTGGAGCTCGATGGAATATGGTATCGAGAACGACGGACTTCCTCCGCCGCTCCCATAAGCATGATTTGCAATGGTCTCTCACGGACTTCCACCACCGTTTGGTTGTTTTATATATGTCACACCGTGGGGGAAATGTCATCCGACCTCTTGGGTTTGGGCTGTTTTTAGTGGATGTAATTGAGCTGTGGCGTTGATATCTCCGCTGTAAGTATCCGAGTACACATTTGAATGCACTGCTGACAGGATTACAACGACTAAATAAAGTCACTTGAAAGAAGTCAGCGAGTAGTATAAGTGCAGGTTTTACTGTCTTCGTATGTCATGCAATTAAGAAGGAGAGACAAAATCCCTAGGCTCATCGCACTCCTTCAAGCCTGCATAAGTCGGCAACTCAAATCCCGCCTTCCTCTCCCAAAGCTTCAAGCACTCAGTATAATCCGCAATGAACTCCACATTTGGCTCATGAAATGCCTCTTTAAATAGGTCATGCATATGCTCCGCCAACTTCGTGTCAATCCCCATCTTCGTGCACACACCTCGATTGATATCTAAATCTTTCACCAACAGAGCCAAACCGTAGCCACTCCCATACGTCCGTGTCAACGCCTCGGCTCGAATGGAATGAGATGTTTCATAGTTCCGACTAGTCCCGACATTCAGAACATCGGTGATCTGGGCCGGATCCAAACCCATCTTCTTGCCCACAATGAAGCAGTCGTTGAGTGCAGCGATACCGGCTGCAGTGGTATACTTACGTCTCGGTCGACTGACTCACTTGCTAAATAGCCAGGTATATCTCAACGAAGTTCCCGAATCCTAATCTAAATTCTACAACCTTGCGTAACACTGTGGTTTCCATCTTGTATATTCACATCCCGAAGGCAGCATGACGCCTCTCGGCAACATAGACAAACAATCCACGATCGAAGACCAGACGGACACCGAAGCCGGCACCATCACGATCGCAACTCCCGATCCCTTGGTTGAAAAGCAGGGTCTTCGCCAACTTGACCTTCGTCTTGCCCCTTTATTCGCCGTCTTCTATTTTTTCGCTTACCTCGATCGCAGCAACATTGGAAACGCAGCCGTAGTCGGCCTACGCAATGACTTCGATCTTACAGATGCACAGTTCAGTACATCAGTCAGTGTCTTCTTCGCTACGTTTGTTACTTATGAACCGCCTGTGATATTGGCAATGAAAAATTTGAGACCGCATAGAGCGAGTGCGATTGTGGTATTTTCGAGGTCCATTGTTATGTTCGGAACGGGGTTCGTGAAAAATTATGGGCAACTAGTAGTGGTGAGGCTTCTGTTGGGGCGTTGTGAAGCGGGGTTCTTTCCTTGCTTGAGTCTTTATATTACTACGACATTTAAGAGGGAGGAACAGGTATACAATTCAATGAGGAGCTTGAGTGATTTTGCTGACGGCGATAGGGTCTGAGACTTGCATATTTGTTCGCTTCGGTATCACTTGCTGGTATGTTTCGAGGACTGTTTGCTATGGGAATTACCAATATTGGTCGCCATGCGGGTTTGGAATCTTGGAGGTGAGCATCTATTATCTTTCCGTCGTTTCTTTTACGATTCTTGACATAATATAGTTGGTTATACCTCATCGAGACACTCATCTCTATTTGTGCCGTAGCATAGGTCTGGTTCGGACTCCCTGATGATCCACTACACGCAAACTGGTGGACACCGGAAGAGAAGCAATGTATCAAGATTCGCTGGATATAGCATAAAAAATATCTCGGCAGTTTGACATTTGAATGGGCGGAAATTGGGAGAGCGTTTAAAGATCCTAAAGTCTACACTATGCGAGTTCGCTACCATTTTTAACGTACTACCTAGCATTTTAGCTGAAATAAACTCCAGTGCCTTGATTCAATCCTTTGAAGACATAATCTTCTATGGATTAAGCGCGTTCTTGCCATCAATTTTGAAGTTGGATCTTGGCTTCACTTCTCTCCAGGCATAGTATCTTTCTGTACCCGTCTATATGCTTGGCGGTATCGCGTTCTTTGTTTGTGCCCTACCCGAAGTACTTCACATGATATGTACTAATTCTTTTACAGTCTGCAGCCATTCTAGGAGACATATGGAGACTTCGTGGAACACTTCTCCTGATCCTCGACGTCTTTGCTATCATTGGTTACGCGCTTCTTCTCTCCGTCAAGAGAAGCAGTATTCGATACCTTGCCTGCTATCTAATTGCCATTCCGCTTTACTGCGGCCCCGGCTTCAATGAGATTTGTGAGAGACTATCTGTCCACATAACGTCACGATCGCTTGATTTGGTTACCCATTTTTAGGGATTAACAAAAATATGGCGCTCTACTACCGCCGTGCCACAGCTATTGGTGTCCAAAAGACTGTTGGAAACCTTGCTGGTGTCGTCGCGCCTCAGGTATATCGAAAAGCGCCGTACCGGCTTGGGCATTGGTATTCTCTGGGCTCAGATGTCATTTCGATGGTGCTTATTGCTGGACAGATTGTTTACCTCTGGATGTTGGATACACCGTTTTTCTCTTGGTTTGTTGTTTTTGGCATTTCATAGCCTCACAGTCTATTGCAACCAGCTGGATTGAGTGGCAGTATCGTGCGGTACATTGGAACATTTCTCTGAAGGGAAATGTGTCGGGGTGTGAGTCCAGCCAGACTTAGTCCCGTCTCTAAGCTGAAAGAGCAGCCTATCAGAAACGCAACATGGTCCCTGGTCCATTCTTCCTCTACGTCCAGGCAGTGGCTTTTCACTAGCCGAGAGTCTTTATAGACCATGTATCTGGGAATGTCATGGCGGATATCGCATCCGGTCAGAATGGTAGGCCCATCTAGGTTGGGGACATGTGACTCGATTACATCCCAGCGTCCTACGCTGGCGGATTCGGCAAGAAGAGGACAAGGGACTGGATTGCGGGCACAGAGTTGGCAAAAATCGGAAGCATAGCGCGAGGGAAGAATTATAACGTCAGCTTGAAAGTAGGGGGGCCTATACTGGATGTTGGACTTGTCAAGGCAGTGGTTCTGGCGGCGAGTCGTATATCTCTACTAGATTCGGTAGTGGTTCTCAACATTTTGCTTCGGATTCCTACGCCAGTGAGGAACTGTAGATACATGCATCTATTATTTCAGATAGTTTTTCAAGATTTTAGATAATTTGAATGCGATTGAGGCCAAGTTGCGCAGACGGACTTCCACCTCCGTGAGTGGGTCTGCCCGTAACTCATCCCCACTTTCGTCTCCGCCTGAGTCGCTGCGCTAGATATCATCTCAATATGGACTTTTATCACCGCCTAGACGAGTATGTTTCGTGCTGGAACCATGACTCGCGAATTACATTGTTATGCTTCGCATGCATACGACTGCCTATTGTACACGCGCCCACCGACTCTTATTCTTCCCTCGACACATATGGTGTCAAAACGTGTGCAATGACTTAAGACGAAAATACCTAGAAGAGCATTCAGATATGTATTGATTGAGGTGGTACATTTACCGACATTCATGCCTCCGTCCCCGTCCCCAGCCGTGAAGACATGATCTTGAAAGTCTTGTCAGTCGATCCTGCGAACTATAGCGATGTGCCAACAGAGGGAATTCGCTGAGTTCTTGAAATTGTTATAGGAAAGCCCTACTCGCGCGAGATACTATTGGACCTTAGCCTTATCCAACGGATCCGCATGGGTACGACTGTTGGCACAAATGCTCTACTGGAGCGGAAAGGCGCGCAATCTGCCCTCTTTATTACAAAGGGGCTTAAGGACCTTCTCCGAATTGGTATATAATTGCGCCTAAGGACATTTGATCTCATAGTTTCGAGGCCGGAATTGCTCTACGAAGCCGTCGTAGAGGTTGATGAGTGAGTTACTATCGAGAACTTTACTGAGGATGCAAGAACTGAATAGTCAGTGGATGTGGGAATAGATAGGAATGTAGTAGTATGATGGATAAGGATTGGTACCCTATATTCTATATGCGTCGTAGGTCCTGCGATACTGCCGCTATGTCCAACGCCTTCAAGACTCGCACAGGTTCTCCCATAATATTGATCTGAAGAGCTGGGTCGGTCGAGACATTATGAACACCGTATTGGTGAAGCAGCGCGCGCCATGGGCTTTGCTGTAGTAGAGTCGTCTACTCTACAGCCCACGATCAAAGCCGTCATACGGGGTATATCAGCCACCGCCGACGCATACCTTACGCTGGTGGTCACAAATCACATTGATTAAATCTCGGAAAGCTTTGAGGGAGGACTAGGGGCAGCTGGGACCCGCTGCGAGTTCATGTAATCTGATGGTGGACTGGTAGATTTTAGAAGCTTCGGTGGTTTGAGGAGCATTCTTTCTGGTCCAGCTAGTGGTGTAATAGGCTACGCTCAGACTACGTATAATGCCATTGAGAGAAAGCCTGTTATTGGCTTTGATATAGGGGGAGCTTTTACTGATGTCTTACGCTACGCGGGCACGTATGATCACGTTCTGAAATGACAAAGGCTGGTATTTCAATCCAATCCCCCTAACTTGATATTAATACCTGAGCCTCCCAAAAAACTTCTCGCCTTACTCTTACTAACTTTCAAAGTGTTGCAGCCGGTGGAGGCTCGTTGTTGTTCTGGAGAGATGGACTATTTGTTGTGGGACTAGAATCCGCTAGTGCGCATCCCGGTCCAGCATGTTATTGAAAAGGCGGACTATTAACGATAACTGACGCCAACATCTTTCTTGGGAGAATTAACCCTGAATACTTCCCCAAGATCTTCGGACCGAACGAAGATGAACCACTGGGCAAGGAAATTGTTAGTCAAAAATTCGTCGAGCTCACCATGACTATTAATCTAGAAAATGAGCAAGAACAACATCCACAGCTGACTCCAGAAGAGGTTGCCTGGGGTTTTCTAAAGGTGGCTGATAAGTTCATGGCTTGTCCTATTCGCGGCCTAACGGAAGCTTGGGGATACGACACATCTTCTTATAACCTAGTATGTTTTGGTGGTGCTGGCGATTAACATGCCGGTTCTTTGGTATCGACTCTGTCTATTTCGCGAGTGGTCATTCATAAGTACGCCTTAATCTTGTCAACATATGGTCTCTCTCTAGCTGACGTGGTGAATGAGGTGCAGCGACCTGCTGTACTTGAGTTCCACAATCCCAATCTTCCCCTCTTACGCGATATACTAGCGTTAATGATGACTGAAACCACCGTATATCTACTTAGTCAAGGAATAATTAACGCTTAAATAAAATACTAAATATACCTTAATATATAGTACAAGGGCGCGAGCACTTCGCTGATGATCCTATAGGATCTGTATATAGAAGTCAAATATTTCGTTGGTCTCTTTGAGAAATGACATCCAGGAGAGTTTGGCTTTGCCTTCCCAAGAAGGAAGATTCTAGTCGATGATTTTCAAGTTCACGGTATTACAGTCACTCATTCAAAGCCAGCGAAAAGTCCATATAAGCAGATACAGAAGAAGTCCGTTATCCCACCGCCGGAACTACAAGGTACTACTTTCATCTACTTCGACGCCACTCGTGGCTTTACAAAGACGCCTATCTTCGTCCCAAGTGATCTTGAGCCGTGTATTAAAATTTCTGGGCCCGCGTAGATACTCAGCAAAACCCTCACAATTATTATACCTCTGAATAGTGTTGGTACGGTGCTTGAAACCTGTGTCCTCATTAATATAAAACCATCCGCCGATCTCAACACGGATATCGGAGGCAGGGAAGAAGACATCAATCTAATTCTATTTTCTATCTATAGTCATCGATTCATGTCTATCGCAGAGTAGATAGGCTGGACTTTGCAGAAGGCAGCTATGTCAACTAATATCAAGGAGCGTCTAGATTTTTTTTACGCTATATTTTCTCCTGATGGGGGATTGGTCGCCAACGCCCCTCATGTACCTGTACATCTTGACTCGATGCAATTTGCGGTCAAGTATTAACATGAACGTTGGAAGGGGAAACTACATGATGGTGATGTCCTGGTTTCAAATCATCCCTTGTGCGGTGGAACTCACTTACCAAATATTACTGTAGTCATACTAGTGTTTTGTAAGGGTTCTAACGATATTGTCTTCTATGTTGCTTCACGCGGGCATCATACTGACATTGGTGGGACACTCCCGGGATCCGTGCCACCGGATTCGAAGAGACTGACCGAAAAGGGTGCTGCTATAGAGGTAGAAAAGTTGGTGGAAAACGGTGTCTTCAATAGGAAGAGAATGACGGAGCTCCTGCTTTACAAGCCTACAAAACATCCTGGTTCATCAGGGACGCGATGTTTAAAAGACAATCTTTCAGACCTCGTAGCCCAAGTAGCGGCAAATAATAAGGGCATCCATCTAATTCAGGCCTTAATCGAAGAATGCTCCCTCCAAGAGGTGCAAAAGTACATGTATGCTATTCAGGACATAGCCGAAACCGCGGTGCGAAGGTTGCTAAAGCAGTTCCATACAGAGGGAAATCCTCTCAAGGCTATCGACTACATGGATGACGGCACGCGCATAGCCCTTTCCATCTCCACCGATCGCTCCACGGGCTCTGCAACCTTCGACTTCTCAGGCACCGGCCCCTAAGTTTACGGTAATACCAACGCACCCGTTGCAATAACGCACTCAGCAATTATCTATTGTCTCCAATTACTCGTTGCATCTAACATTCCCCTCAACTAAGGATGTCTCAAACCTGTCACCATCATTATCCCCCCACACTCACTGTTTGCCCCAAACAAAGATGCCAGCGTAGTAGGCGGTAATGTATTGACATCTTAACGCATTACTGAGGTCGTACTCAAAGCATTTGGTGCTTGCGCCGACTCCCAGGGTTGTATGAATAACCTAACATTCGATATAGGCAGGAAGAATGCCGCTGGTGAGCACGTTGCCGGTTTTGGGTATTACAAGACAATTGGTAGAGGCGCTGGTGCCGGACCTACCTGGAACGGCTAGAGCGGCGTCTACACGTATATGACCAACACGTTCATCACTGATCCCGAGATTTTTGAGAAGCGCTATCTATGTATTTTACGCAAATTTAGTACTCGAGAAGGATCAGGCGGCGTGGGGCTTAGACGCGGAGGTGATGGTATTGAGAGGGATATTGAGTTTAGGGAAGAGGTACAGGTTTTTATTTTGTCGGAACGACGAAGTCGGGCGCCGAAAGGAGCGAATAGCGGTGGTAGTAGGGCGATTGGGGTTAATTTATGGGTGAATGGGAAAGGGGATACGACGAGCTTAGGTGGAAAAGCGACGACGACAATGAAGGCTGGTAATAGGATTGTAATCAAAACGCCGAGTAGTGGTAGTTGGGGGAGGCTGCTCGTACCTGCAAGCGCTTAGTCTGAGAATCTTGGGTGCGGTATAATACAATGGACCTTTTGATTACTGTAGTTAGTACAGCTACATAGAAAAATGCTCAATCATAGGACGGATAATATCATGGACAAGAGCTATCAAAGCAGATTCCCAAACCTATCATTAATAACATAACCATCCAAGGGCTTGAATAGTTTAAATGTGGCACGTGCGGGAAAATCACAGGGGGGTTTAAATGGTTTAATTCTTTAATCAAACTATTCAAGGGTATTATATATTGAATATTCTACTATACCCAGTAGAATTAGTATAGGGGTGTACAAAATACCTATACCCACCTTCAACAGCCTAATAGCTACTCATTTAGTAGGAAAGGAGGGTATA
>JAGQEM010000206.1:0-54616 GCA_019202945.1 Corynespora olivacea
CTGCATCTCTAGAACTAGTTACTAAATTAACTTGAGAGTTAGACAGGAAGCCTATAATATATATAGAAGGCTAGGTTCAAAATTTGAGCAATTATTATTAGGGCGTTGTTGAGATATCAATATGCGATTTTTGCGATTTTTGGTGCGTTTTTGGGTGATCAGGTTACTGGTTTGATCAGCTTAGTGGTGAAACACGTTATCATGTCTGATTACTATTCAACCAACATCCCACTGCCCAGCGCAAAAACAACAGCGCAAAAAGGAATCGGGCTCAACCGGGATTCGAACCCGGGGCCTGTCACATTGAAAGATCCTAATAATGAATCCAGGCGTAGAAACCCGAAGCGACAATCATACCACTAGACCATTGAGCCGATCGTTCTCTTTGCTGAATTGTGAAAATTTTTGGTTTCTATCGTATATACAGTACAGCTGAAAAGATTGAGCAGGGTAAAATGACCGAAACAGCGCCGGGTGCTTCCGCCGGTGGCCCCGCGATTCCAACATGCCTATACTGGTAAAAACCGGTGATTTGAGAATCACGTGGATCTTTTGGTCTTGATCAACCAATTAGATAAGTTAAAAGTGGATCTCAACGAATAAGAAGTTCAGTGGCGAAGCCGTGACTCCAATACCACCGGTGCGCATGAGTACTACGGGTGTTGAGCTGTCACTACGGCCCTGCGACCCATAAAAACGGACCAACAATGTCTCATGACGCACCGGACGCGCCCTTATCAGCTGTCTACCGTCTAGTCTGCTGCATGTTTCGCAATCCGAACGCCAGCATTCGCTTCACGCTTCACGCGTTAACGATTGGAACCTCACGGCAGCTTGTGCATCGGCTTGCGCAGCGTGGAGAGCCGGCCCAGGCATAAAAAGCACAAACCCCTCGGTATCCGATGTCGCAGCGACTGTCCGTTCGGCTTGCACCAGATCGAGTGCCCTGGTTATCCAACAGATTCCTCCGACTCACCGACTTTGTGAACGGGTACGCACCCATCAGTAAGCAACCTTACACCTCGCCGACGGCATCGAGGGATGGCCCGGGTCTGCCTCACTTTCTATGCGTACCGGTGGACAGGTAGACAGGCAGGCGAGACGAATGTGAAGCCCCCTTGGCGTAGCAGTGTAAAGCATCTCAGCTGCTAGGTGCGTCGAAACGTATTGAAAATGCGGGGAAGATCTCGCGCGATGCCCCGACCCAGTCTTGAAACAGGTTAGCCGGCACTGCTGGGGGGGTCCATGCTCCTCGTTGATTGATGCTTTTGTGCGTGTTGAACTGCACGACAGCATGCCTAATGGGGAAGCCCCCTTTCGCAAGGTTCCAGAAGCTCTGTGAATGGCAACTGCCCTGAGCGTCACGCCAGCCGAAGGTGACATGAACCGACGGCGTTGTTGACCGCCTTCCGAAGCTTCTGCTTCCATAAATCCGAGACCACTTAGCTCTGGAGAGCGCTCACGTTTCTGCATCTTGCCTGTTCACTCGTCGTCTGCGCCTACATACAGTAGTGAGATACATCCGACAGGTCATCCGTCCTGATCCGTCGTCCTATCGCACTACTGAGACCCTTACTTAACACTCTCCTACTCCCCAGCCCATTCTCTCACTGATCGCTTCCTCTATCCTTGATTCACGCCGTATCATCTTCTAATCATGCAAGCTTCAAGAGCTTCCTCCCGCGCCTTCAGGGCCATTGCTGCCGGCAGCAAGCAGTCCCGCGGCCTCCATATGACCGGCCCCGCAACATTCTCCTCCCTTCTCACCTCGGAGCGTCCAGCTATGAACCTCCCGCGCGATCTCCCTGGACTCCGCTCGGAATGCTCAAAGCGCAAGCTGCTTACCACCGGATCGAAGGATGAGGTAAAGCAACCTTGAAAACACCAATTCAACCTATCCGCTGACACCGGTTGCCAACAGCTCGTCTCCCGCATCTCCGCCCACGAACTCACAAACACGCGTTCCTTCAGCTCCGCCGTGGAGAAGTCGAAACGGCCAGTCCCCACGCCCAAGGAAGCCGGCAGCAGCGCCGTCCGCCACTTCAATACGAGCCGCAGCCTCAAGGCTGTAGGTGATAGCTCCACCATTGACTTTGCATATATTCCCGATTTCGATCCTGATATCCAGAGCGCACCGGTTTCCATTCAGGTCCCCATCCTCCCACAGACCATCTTCAGACACGCGGTGGTGGCCGAGGAGGCCGAAGAAGCGGTACGCATGATTCCACCACATTGTTGAGAATAGAGGAATGGGTATGCTAATAATAGCCAGGTCATGATACCCACTATTCATACCGTGTCTGCCGACGAAACCCGCTTCCACGCTCCGGCTGCTTTGTCCGAGCTGGCTGACTCGACCATTGTCGACTTCCAGGGCATGGCTTCGTATGCTGCGAAGAAGCTGTCCAGGGACGTAGAAGAGGGTGCGGGCATGGTACAGCAGATTTGGGGCGGGCTCATGGACGACGTCCTCGGTCCTAAGAAAGCTTCCAGCGCATAAGGGTTTGATAAAAGTGTTTCATGATGACCGGCGTGCAATCAAGATTGTCGAGCACATGAGCGGGGTGGGATTTTGCAGGTATCCAGCGATTGCCGCTTTTGTAGTTTTCTCGGTAGTTTTGTTCCTGTGAAGGGTTCTCGGAAGGACATGCTGGGCTTGAAGTGCTCAAGCTCACGAGGAACGAATCTATTTCTTCATTTCAAAAGTTGTTCAACTGTTTGTTGTAAAGTCCCTGTCGCCATGCTCATTCTTCAAAGGCTTGCATTGATGATGAGGATAGAGAAGTACGTGCTGTGGTAAAATGCCCCGCCCTCTTGAAACTGATAGACCACTCAGATGAAGATTAGCAATGTATGTTTATCGCTCAAAGCGCATCTCACGGTGAAGCCACGTTCACTGCTCGATATATAAAAGAAGCTGGTATATAAACATAGTATAGTACAGTCGAAAGACGGATCTACCTTCGCGGGGGGTGCAAGTGTTGCTTATCCGCTCCGCCGTTCCGCCGTTCCGCAGCTTCAAATCTCGCATTCTCTTTCTCCTCTTATTTCTTCTTCTCAAGCGTCTCTCTTATCTTGTACATTGGCGTTCTTGCAGGCACTTCGACATTTTTGCCTGCCACAATCTTGTTCGGCAGCTCCCAGTCATCCACCTCCTCAGGATAGTGCTTCTCCCTCCTGTTCCTATCCTCCAACAAATACACCCTCTTTGGTGCCAGCAGTGTCCTGTCGTCCCAGCCTTCCTTCTTGTGGCCCCTCATGTTATCTACCATATCCCTGAGCTCCGACATACCATTCTTCCTGAACTGCGTAATCTTCTTGACGTTCCTTGCGGTGATCTCGTTGATTTGCTTGTGCTCGGGGAGGTTGGAGAGGGTCTTTGCGGTCATGGCGAAGCGCATGTCTCTGGGACCGTCGACAAGTTCCAGGATGGCGGATTCGGCCTGGTCTTCTTTCACGGGCTCGATGCGCAGGATGCGGGTGTAGCCGCCAGGGCGGTCGAGGTAACGTTCTCTTATGGGGCCAAACAGCTTCGGCACCATCTCGTTGGGGGACTGCAAGAGTCAGTGTTTGTTCACTCCAGGCCCCTGTCGAACGGCATGATGCGTACGTAGAAGATCTGGTGCGCTCTCCGCCGGGTTGCTTCCGTGTTCTTCTTGCCCAACGTAATCATCTTCTCGGCCAGACTCTGCGCCTCCTTCGCCTTGTGCCATGTTGTTGTTATCGACTCGTGCTGGAACAGCGATGTGACGAGGTTGCGCAGGAGAGCTTGTCGATGCGACGAGGACCGGCTGAGGCCGCGGTACTTCATGTGGCCGCCCGCCATGGTGGGGGATGCTAGGCAACTGCACGCAGGAAGAAGGGAAGGGGCAATTGGAACGGATACTTCGCAATGGCCGATGCTGCTGCTGCTGCCGATGCTGCCAGTCCTGAAAGTTTCCGAGCCCCGGCGAAACGTTCCGCCTAGCGCCTCCAGCCACTGCCGCCGCCACTGCACGAGCCACACCCACTTTACGCGTTGCTCCCCAGCAGCGCGTTGCTTCCTGCTTTGTGGGACGTGCACGTCGCGTCGCGCTCTTTAAGAGTTCTCCAACCATCCATCGCTCGCTCCTCCCACCACCCACAACACCCGCCCCTCACCCAAAGATACCCATACAACATATAATAAGACACAGTTGGTATCGTTCGTAGTCACCATGTTCGTCTTCAAGCGTGGTAGGTGGTCCTTTCTTTGCCATGTTCCCTTGTTGTTCTCGCCTGCATGTCGTTGCCGTGCTATACTGACCAACCCACTTTAGATGGACGCAAAGAACGCGTTCAGTTCGACAAGATCACGGCTCGGGTGTCCAGGCTATGTTACGGCCTCGACCCTGAGCACGTGGATCCTGCTGCTATCACAATGAAGGTCATCTCTGGTGTGTACCAGGGCGTGACGACCATCCAGCTCGACGACTTGGTACGTCTCTTGCACTCTTATCTTGGACGAGTGACGAAGTCCTGACGAAAACAAGGCCGCCGAGACAGCGGCATACATGACCGTCACCCACCCCGACTACGCCATCCTTGCCGCTCGTATCGCCGTTTCCAACCTCCACAAGCAGACCATGAAGCAATTCTCTGCCGTAATAAAAGCCCTCTACGAGTACACAGACCCCACGAACAACAAGAAGCTGCCCATGATATCAACGTCTGTCTACGATATTGTGATGAAGCACGAGGAGGAGCTCAACTCGGCCATCGTCTACGACCGAGACTTCAACTACCAGTTCTTCGGCTTCAAGACCCTGGAACGATCATATCTCCTCCGTATCAACGGCAAGGTTGCCGAGCGTCCACAACACATGCTGATGCGTGTGGCTGTCGGCATTCACGGCGAGGACATTGAGAAGGCCATTGAGACCTACCACATGATGTCGCAAAAGTACTTCACACACGCGTCGCCGACGCTCTTCAACGCCGGTACCCCTTCCCCACAGATGTCGTCGTGCTTCCTCATCGACATGAAGGAAGACAGCATCGAGGGTATCTACGACACCCTCAAGACGTGTGCAATGATCTCCAAGACTGCTGGCGGTATTGGTCTCAACGTCCATCGCATCCGTGCCACTGGGGCATACATCGGTGGCACCAACGGCACATCAAATGGTCTCATTCCCATGCTTCGTGTATACAACAACACAGCAAGGTATGTTGACCAGGGAGGCAATAAGCGTCCCGGCGCCTTCGCCATCTACCTAGAGCCCTGGCACGCAGACGTCTTCGGCTTCCTTGACCTCCGCAAGAACCACGGCAAAGAAGAGGTTCGCGCTCGTGATTTGTTCTACGCCCTATGGGTGCCGGACTTGTTCATGAAGCGTGTCCAAGAGAATGGCGAGTGGACCCTTTTCTGCCCGAACGAGGCCCCTGGTCTTGCCGACGTTTACGGCGAAGAGTTTGAGGCCTTGTACGCCAAGTACGAAGCCGAAGGTCGTGGACGCGAGACTGTCCGTGCTCAGAAGCTCTGGTATGCTATCCTCGAGGCCCAGACCGAGACTGGCAACCCGTACATGCTATACAAGGATGCTTGCAACCGGAAGAGCAACCAGAAGAACCTTGGAACCATCCGAAACTCAAACCTGTGCACGGAAATCATCGAGTACACTGCCCCTGATGAGGTCGCTGTATGCAACTTGGCATCTCTTGCGCTTCCCATGTTTGTCGACACTAAGCGTGGCGAATATGACTTTGAGAAGCTACACGATATGGCCCAGATTGTCACTCGCAATCTTAACAAGATTATCGAGGTCAACCACTACCCGGTGGAAGAGGCTCGTCGCAGCAACTTCAGGCATCGACCCATTGGCCTCGGTGTTCAGGGTCTTGCCGATACCTTCCTACAGCTGCGCATGCCCTTCGACTCTCCCGAGGCTCGCAAGCTCAACACACAGATTTTCGAGACCATATATCACGGTGCTCTGACGGCATCTTGCGATCTGGCCAAAGAACTTGGCCCTTACCAGACATACCCTGGCTCTCCCGTCTCCCAGGGTATCCTCCAGTATGACATGTGGAACGTCACTCCCACAGATCTCTGGGACTGGGCGTCATTAAAGGCCAAGATTGCACAGCACGGTGTTCGCAACTCTTTGCTTGTTGCCCCCATGCCTACTGCCTCCACCTCCCAGATTCTCGGAAACAACGAGTGCTTCGAGCCTTATACCTCGAACATCTACTCTCGTCGTGTCCTGGCAGGAGAGTTCCAGGTCGTCAACCCATGGCTCCTCCGCGATCTCGTCGACATGGGCCTGTGGTCCGACAACATGAAGAACCGTATCATCGCTGATGGTGGTTCCATTCAGAGGATTCCCAACATTCCTGACGACATCAAAGCCCTATACAAGACCGTTTGGGAAATCTCTCAGCGTACTATTGTCCAGATGGCTGCCGACCGTGGTGCCTTCATCGATCAGTCTCAATCTCTCAACATTCACATGAAGGAGCCTACCATGGGCAAGATCACTTCCATGCACTTCGCCGGGTGGAAGCTTGGTCTCAAGACCGGCATGTATTACCTCCGTACCATGGCCGCCTCTGCTCCCATCCAGTTCACTGTGGACCAGGAGGCCCTCAAGGTTGCCGACACCAACGTTGCAAAGACGCTTGGCTCCAAGCGTAAGGCATATGCCGCCTCGCCGTCTCCTTCCTCGGTGCCGCGTCCTATGTTCATGACAAAGTCGCCCAACGGCGCGCCGGCCGACAACGGTGTTCTCACGCCTTCTGCCACACCGCCATCCGCATCTGAGAACAAGCAGCTCAACGGTGTCTCCAAAAATGCGCTTGACCCGAAGCCGATCAAGGCTGACGTTGCCGAGGGTGACAGCCCCAAGGTACTGGCCGCCGAGCCAAACGGCAAGCCAATTGAAGAAGAAGCTCTTCCTGTGGCTGCTTCCAAGCAGGAAGAGGATAAGGGCGATGACAGTGCAGATCGTGAGGGCGACATCTACTCCGATGCCGTGCTTGCTTGCTCGATAGAGAACCCTGATGCCTGCCTCATGTGCAGCGGTTAGATTAGGGCTTGTACCGGTTGATGAGAAGATGTGTGTGTGTATATAGATGCTGGATGGGCTTGGGGCGGGCAAACGACTGCCTGGTATTACTCTGTCTATTGTATGGTTCCGGCGTTGGGTCACGCTGACTTTTGGCTTGTTTGTTAACGTGGAGGATACGATTGTTTATGAGATGAGATGAGATGGGCGCTGGATAGTTTAGCAAGCATCACATAATATGAGCAGTGATTTCACGCCTTGGTAGATTGATTTCTTCTCGTTCAAACAAAACTACCGACTCTTGACCGTCCCATCTGCCAGTCGCTTGAGTGTTGCCTGGAATTCTATCTTTGAATCAGTCTTGTTCGATGTATAGCGTCGACATCTTACGCCTATCTCGTTCCTCGTTACCTCACCCCAACCTATCCCACGTCACTTCCATCCCCCTCAAAAAATACCTCATGCTTCATACCCACCCCGTTTGCCCACAAACGCACAAACGCAGATATTCTCCCCCACCCCAAAACACCCCCCCTCACCACGCGCGCACACACACACACACACACACTCCCTTCCTTCCTTTCTTCCTTCCTTTCTTTCCGTCCATCCATCCAGTTGTCCTATATATACTGTTCTTCGCGGTACCGTCTCCATGATCGAAAACAAAGGCCGCATGGTGCAGTGGTAGCACGCCGTATTCCAGGGAGAACTCCTCTATGCAGATTGAAATCGAGGGTCGCGCTGTGAGGAAACGTTGGTTCGAGCCCAACTGCGGTTATTATCAAGGATTATTTTTGCTTAATTCTTCTTTTTTTTTTGGGCTCGTACCTGACTGATTGACTGACTGACTGACAGAAAAGGTGGGCTTGTTTCTCAAGAAGAAAGAAGAGTAAGTAGGTAGGCAGTGTCGTTCATCTACTCTTTTTCTTTTGGCGTTGCTAGGAAAGAGAGTATACGGCTCATCTTACTATTGTTGATGGTAGAGGGAAGGAGCAAGAATCAATAATGGGTATATCCTCCAAGACTCCCACGTGGTACATTCGTGCGTTCCTTCACGCGCATGCTATGCAAGAGCAACAACCCAGCCCAACGACTGAAGCCCACCCTTTCAATCATTATCTCCTTCCAAGCCATATGCGCCTTGTCCATATGCCAACAATAAGCCGATAAGAATCCCCCCAAAACTCCCTCTAAATGCGTTGATAGTCATACACACCCCGCCCCTTTCTTACCTGTCCCACGCATTACGCATTCCCTGGCTTCTCCAGCGTATCAATATGCCATACCACATAATTCGGCAGCCCATAAACGCCGTACCCCGCCCTCTTTGCCATCTTGGCGAACCCTTCCGTCTCCGCCTGGTTCTCGAATGCGTAGCATGGGAAGTTGATACCGGAGCGATGGACGTCCGCTTTCACGATGATATTGACGCCCCCGATGCCGTCGAGGGGAATCTCTTCGTCTTTGTCTTTGCGCCAGTCGCCCATTTTTGCCATGTGCGTGCGGCCAGTGACAAGTTCTTTGTAGCCTGTAGATGGGTGGGTCAGTCTGGGTGACAAGGAGAATAGGGTTGTGGAAGGGATGTTACCTTCGGCGATGATGGCGTCTTTTTCGAGCGAGTCGGCAAGTTTGAGGCCTATAGGAGATTCTTGCCAGGAGTTGTAGTCGACTAGGCAAGGTCAGCTGCGATGCAACAAGGTCAATGAAGGTGCACTTGCATCTTCCTTCAATGTCGACGTATTTTCCGTTGACCTCTTCGTATCGGTGGAACCAAACGTCTATCCTGTCAGCTTCTCTTCTTTGGTATCGAGGGTGTCGTGAAACGTACTGGGTACGAGGACGTCCCGATCATGGGCGACAAAGTCCTCGATGATCTTGGCCGGACTGTCCTGGATATCCACATCACGCCAATACACCCAGCTATGCTCCGGCTTCATAGCAGTCGCAAGTAGGTAATTCCGCGCTCTGCCCATGGCCCTCCTTCGCGGAGCCTGCGCTTCATAGCCATGCCTATCCGCAATGTCCTGCGACAATGTGACGCCGAAATCCTTCTGGATGACCATGGTGGATCGGAATGCGACCTCGGGATTGCTCTGGACACGTTCCAATTCTTTCGCCAGTGCTGCCATGGTGTCATCCTGGCTGTCGCCGACAAGGAAGGCCAGGTCGATCAGCTCGTGCGGG
This sequence comes from Corynespora olivacea, assembly GCA_019202945.1. Taxonomy (NCBI): domain Eukaryota; kingdom Fungi; phylum Ascomycota; class Dothideomycetes; order Pleosporales; family Corynesporascaceae; genus Corynespora; species Corynespora olivacea. The sequence continues at coordinate 9,210 of JAGQEM010000206.1, forward strand.
TATGTGAGCTGGACAAGCAGGTCGAAGTGCTGGGCGAGGTGGAAGGAAGCGTCGCGCAGCGGGGTGAGAATGAGCACGCGCTCCTTGTTCTTGACCGCGTCGGCGGTGGACCTGACGTCGTTGAGGTTGACGTGCTCAATGGTCGTGTCGTTGATCTCGATGGGCTTGTGCGGATTGAAGATTACGGGCGTCTGGAGGTGTGCGTGCCATTCTTCGATCTCGTTCTTCGTCATGTGAATCGGCGCTTTCGGCGGACCCCAGCAGTAGAACCTGTACGTGCATCAGCACATGTTCCTCCCCACGGCGACTCTCCCGGTGCGAGGGCCTACCTCTGCATCTCGCCCGCCGCCGAAGCCATGGACCGCCACATCAGCACGCCCACGGTGAACAGTGCGACGGCCAGCAGCGTCCGCGTGTTCCGAACCCTATGCCATGCCTGGCGACCGGGCGGCAACCCCCCCCTGGCAGCCTTCCACGACCAGCCCTTTGCAACGAGCATGCCTCCAAACCGTTCCGCAGGCGACCCCTCGGTGCTCTTTTCGTCGTCGCTCGCTCCAGCCTGCGACGGGGGAGTTGGCGTGGCGGGACGGTGCAGGTTCGGGTGAGGAACAGACGAAAGGCGCCGGTGTTATGATGATGGTGCGCGGACGGGCAGTCGCTGGGGAGATGTTTGGCAGCGTCCTCTGCAAAGCGAGCGCGGGAGGGGTATGGGTGTGCACAGAGGAGGGCATGCGAGGAAGAGGGCTTCAGCGACTCACTGCCGCAATCCCCCCGTCTTGTTGTGCCCCCATATCGTCTATCGTCATCGGCTCCTGTGTAAACAGACGCGCCGGCCCCGTGACATTGGCGAATCAGCTTCCTTCGCAGCCGTCCACCCCGGCGGCCATCTTTGCGGGAGGATTGCACTCCTCACGCTTCCACACGCGGCGGGCATGCCTTATGTATATTGCATGTCGAGTTTCGCGAGGCCTCCTCTCGGCCCCTATTGTGCCCCGTTCCACCCGGTTCACGCACGTGTGGCTCCCGATCGGTAACCGTGGCTTAAGCAGGTATCCGACATCTCTCAGCCCTGCCGACATCACTGGACGGCAGACTCCATCTTTGGACTGTATGTTTCAGCGGAGCAGACAGCGTCCACGGTGCAAGGCAGATGGCCGGCCGCATTGCACCTGTTCGGGTGTCCACTCGGAATACCCTATCCACCATCGGCACTGTACGAGTGTTTTGGGTACCCTCTCCAATCCTGTGTCTCACAGATGCTACATCGCCCGAATCCTCACCCAAACCGTCCGCCCACTTCCCCTTATCAGGCACCCGCGTGCACGCTCCTTTGCATTCCAATGCTCTCTTGCCTCGTTGCCCCCACGCCTTCTCTACTGGATACCTCTCGCAGGTGAACAGTGCACGCACATCGATACACAAGCCCAGCGACCAGTAATTTTCCTCGCTCCAGCCACACACTTTTCTCAAAGACCTTCCGACACCGGGCGGCTCGTCTCACATATTTCTGCACCTCTTCGTTAGTTCCGTACCCTCGAAACCCTCTTTGTCCTGCGGAGAAGAGCGCTGCTTCGAAATAACTGATCGCGGCCCTAATGCGGTGAACCTGGATGGATCTGACGTGTAACCAGCGGGTGGGGACAGGGCATATTGCTCGACAATAATGACATGCACCGTGCGTCTGATCTGATGGTCTGATCGTCACCATGCGCCCGGTGTGCTGCAAGTCTGGTACGACCAACTGGACGTGCTCCCTTTGGCGCCTGGTCGGTGCCTTTTCCCTCCCTCTCCTCCAATCGCCCCCCCCAGTGATGGCAACTGAACGCGAACTCGGATTCGCATTTCAGTAGCCCTTGGCGACTCGTTTCACTCCGCGAAACGGACAGGTATAGATAGATCCAGATGGTCAAGGAGCGGAACAGGCGGCAGGCTGCGGCAGCAATGCAAGGAGGAGACCTTGTACGTGCTGTACTTTGGCTGGAGAGTAATTGACCGACGTGGAAGATCAAGTGAACCAACCCTAGCTCTTATCCCGTCATGTCAACCGTCCACCTCTTCCAGCCTCTTTCCCCCGTGTTGAAGATGGGTTCGCCACATGCCGAGAAAACACAACTCTGTTGAAAATACCCAGCTCTTTCCAATGAACCGACTTTCACACCACAACAGCTGAAAACGAGAGAGAAAGACGGCGGAAACATGGTTTAAACACAATCTCATCAAAAGGCATGGGAGTACGAATGAATACCCGACCAGGATCTTCATTCGTCCGCCTACGCTGCTAATGCTTCCCTTCGATTCCCCGCCTCGTATTCAAGCAAGCCACACGTCTCTTGCTACACTATCCGCGGCTGGCAACCCCCGATCACCGTTCACCGTTCACCGTTCAAACAGGCATGCGGTGCACGAACTAACCATCGGGGTGACGTGCAGTCGGGTTGGCCGCAGGGATGCGGGACGGGAATATGAGGTAGGAACGCAAAACAAAGCAACAATCGACCCTCATAATTCAGGCCGTGAGATATCGTATTTCTGTGCTTAAGCGATCGTGCATGCACATAGTACGTAGGGTGTGATGTTTAGGCATGACGGGGACAAAGGGAACATGGATTGAGTGAGGGGGGAAATGTAGCCTGGAAAGAAAAAACAAATCGGCGACGTCGAGTCGGGGCGAAGGTGCCGGGAAGCCCAAAGTGCAAAAATGCGGCGGACATTGGAAGAAGAGACCTGAGCGAGACCACTATCGATATTCAATTCTTTGACTATCTAAACGGATTTTCCTCGCTTTCTTTCTTCCCGCTGGATACCAAACATTGTACTATTCCCCCGCCTAACCTCGAAACGAAACGAAGAAAAAAAAACGAACGTATTGGTTTGTATGTGTTGCTTGCTTGTGAGGCCGTCATAGAAATTCTGCCGTGAAGATGACAAGGAAAAAAAAGAAAAAGCGAGCGGCAAAGCGCGCCAAGGGGCGACAAGCTCGTGCAGCAGCAGTCAGTCATGGACGAACCAATCAAGCTCGACGAGAAATAAGTGTGTAGAGATTTGCCAAAGGAGTGTAGTAGATGTACAAGCCACCGGGATAAAAATGAGGAGAAGAGCTCTTTTTTGTCTTGTTTTGTTTTGGTGGGGGAGGGGAGGAAGGGAGGGATGAGAGCCGCCGAAGGAGAGTGCATCGCTGTTGTGAAGTGTAAATGCAGCAGAGGACCCACGTGCAATTTGCGTGAAACAGAACCACCGGGTGAACATTCGCTGAAGCCACAATTGCCGCTCAAAGGGAAAAGAAAAGAGGAGGGCCCGTCAGGTCGTGATGGGCGGGGGAGGGGGAGGTTAAACCTGGTGTTGGACATTGTTGGGCTTCTTCAACCCGACCCTTGCCATTCGCATTTCGATCATCCGCACGGTCTGGAAATCTCCAAGATCCTTGAGCCGTTGTTTGACCTCATCGATTATCAAAGCCATCGCATGGATCATCAAGATGGCACCGTCAGTAACGTCGATTTTGTTGTAAAGCAACGGGTCCAGCATATCGTGGACAATGTTGTTTTGCTTCAATGGCGTCCATCCCTTGACGATGTTGGGGTTCACGTTTTGTTGGATGCGGGACAGTATGGCCAGAGAGATGACGTGGATCAGACGAGCGTCGGATTCTCTGATTGCCTTGACTTTGCGGTCATGGCGATCGTGAGTGGAGCGCCGGTTCGAGGATACCCTGCGGGTGGACTTGCGGTTTTTCCTCGTTGAGGAAATGGGGTTGATCTGGTCACAGTCCGTCATGACGGGGCTATCGAGGGGACTCGGGTAGGCTGGCGACGGGCAGGGTTCATGGTGTCCCAGATGACCGTTGACTTGATCCAGGCGGCGGACAGCAGAGTGACTGTGCTCCGATGATGAGATGTTCAAATGTGGCAATATGCGGCCCAGGAGGATATTGTATTCTCCTTCGTCCTTGCCGGAGCTCGAACTGGTAGAGAGCTGCGTCATATGATCTTGCCAGTGAGCGAGGTCTCGGTACTTGAGTAGCTCCTGGATAGGAGGAAGCCTATTGAGAAGGTCAGAGCTGTTGGGGATAAGCGTTCAAGGGGAGACTTGCCTGGAATTTCCCATGATGAATGCTGTGTGGGGAGAAGGTCTTTCCGACACAATCTCGCCTGAAGGGGTTGTATATGTCAGGACATGCATGATGAAAGCGTGATGGAACGAAGTAACAAAGATGGTTAACTCGAGAGAATCAAAAAGCCACCAGATGCAGAATGTCGAAGGACAAAGGACAGATTATAATCGGGGGGGAATGAGGCAGACCGCTGCCTTTTATATTGCTCAAGAGCAATCGTAACAACGTCAGATAAAGCCAAAGACTTTCACACTATGTCCAATCTTCGTATAGGCTACGCGCGGAAGACGGGAAGACGACCAGACCATGCTTGTCCATCCCGTTCAAACAGTGCGTGGATGCAGACTTGTCACTAACCAGTATCCCTGCCTTTCCACCACACACGCATATCGCCGCTTGTTGCTTGCTCAGGACCAAAAGAAGAGCAGTCTACGAGCGCCGATGTCCTCCTTTCGTAGGTAACACAAAGATTCTGAGCAGAGTGGGGAATCAGAACCTGCATATATATCCCTTACCAACTGAAACAGTAGGCTCAACTCAGACTAAACCTGCAGTTCTACGGTGCTGGGATACCCCTTGAGTCATTCTTTCCAGTGTGGTCCAAAAGAGCCAACGAAATCGAAGCCTTACCTTCACCGCCAGTATCTGTCTCTTCCGAAGCACGGCGTTACCAGGTACCTGTTGACAAGTAACGGACAAGCTGGGGAAGCCTACGTACCGCAGCGTCGAGACATTGCCAGAACGTGCACTCGCGGCTATCCCCTTCGGTGCTCAATGTCCAAGGGTGGGTGAGTATTGGGACATGAAACTCTCCTTTGGAGTCGAGGGTAGGATCGTGGCTGGAATTAATCGAACAAAGGAAACCACGATCGCCACTGCTCTACCTGGTGTGCGGGCGACATGGCTGCTGCACGAACTTGGATCCGGAGAGCAAAAAGCACGTCTTCGTTTTGGGGAGAAAGGTCTGGGCTCGAGCAACATGGGGTGTGGAGAGCGCTTACGCTAGTCCGAAAATGACATAGGGAAGATGATACGACATCAGCAGACATTGATAGCAGCGCAACAGTGACTTGTACGGCTACGAGAGCCGTCGGGTGGCCCCGCAGGTTCGAGCACGGTAACAAGAAAGAGTCGAGTTGGAATTGGCCAGAATGAGGTGACACGGGGTTGAATGCATCAAGGTTGCAGTGGATGACAGGTGGTAGGAAGAAATGCATTCCGAGACGCCAAGATACCTAGACATGGACATGAAAAGTGAAAGAGTGTGCACATTCCGTGGATGTCATCCTGCCAAAGCCATCCGCCGCAGACATTTCGTGATTTAGTCTTGGGAGAAGACAAGCCAGGAGTGTGACATATTACAAATCTAATAAGCTCCAACCGTCCGTCATCGTACCCAATACATACACAAGTGATTCGTGCTATCCATCGAACCGCCAACAATTCCTGCCTGCAACAAAGCCGCCTCGAACGTCCGGCGAAATCGAAGCCCAGGCGATGGTCGACACGGTACTTTTGCGAACGTCAGATCCGTACATCCTCTACAGGAAGAAGACGGTCAGGAGACCGGCAAGCCCCATGTAGGGGTGTACGTTTAGAGGTACGGCAGGGCTGGAAGAGTTGCCAGAGCCACCGCTGGTAGTCGAAGTGCCAGCAGTTCCGGCCTCCTTGAGCTTGCCCTGGCACTTGTACTTGCTCTTCGGGACCTTGCTCTTGTCGCGGAGGCCGTCGTAGAAGGTGCAAGTGTCTCCGAGATCAGCGGTGGATTGCACGTTGAACACACCCTTGACGAAGTCAAGCGATGGAGACTCGACCCTGATTTTGTTAGTGCCGTTGTCATTGCAGATGTGCAATTCAGCAGCGAACTTACTTGGTGAGGTTACCGCTGATGTCAAGAGCAGCGCCGACGTTCTTGAGCTTGGGGAGCTTGGTGACCTCGCCCAAAGCGGTGTTGTTCTCAATGAGAAAAGAGGCACCGACGTCAGTCAAGGATGCGAAGGAGATATCTTTCAGCTGGTTGTTGTCGACAAGGGTAAGAGCCTCCTTGACCGTGGTCAGGTTGGGCGCGTAGAAGCTTTCCATCTTGCTGGAGAAGATGCCGAAAGATCCGGGCGTCACTTCGGAGAGGGAAGGGAGCGAGAGGTTGCCAACAGCGCGGACACTAATGTTCTGGGCGGACTCAAGGTTGGGGAAGGCAACAGTCACGTCGGCGTTGTTGAATGAGAGGTCAAGAGCACCGGTGATGTTGGTCAGCTTCATGGAGATGTTGGCGATGGAAGGGTTGTTGGCGATGATGATCGTCTTGGCCGACTCCAGGTTGATGCCGTTCAGGTTCTGCAGTTGGGTGTTCTGGATGTCGAGCTTGTCACACTTGGTGATCTCGGCATCGAGGTTCAGGGTGCGGAGGGAGGCGAGGCCATTGAGGGTGAGCGTCTTCACCTCGGTCAACTTGGGGAAAGACAATGCGGCGATTTGCGAGTCGTCGTTCAGCTTGAGTTCGCCGGTGATCTTCTGAAGACCGGTACCGTCGACACGCTTGATGTTGGCGTTCTTCTCGATGATCAGATCTCCGCTGATCTGCTGCAGGCTTCCGAACGAGAGGTCGTCGGCCATGCCCGTGGCAACAGCGATGTTGCCCGAGTAGGTTGTGCAGGAGGCGATAGCGGAGGCATCGCCCGAGTTCTGGATGCTTGCGGTCGTCGTGGCGCTGCAGGCGGCTGTCCAACGGTTAGCGGTGCACCAGAGCGACGACGCATGACGGGCGGATCCAACGTACCGTACGCAGAGCCGGCGGCTGCCAGGACAGGCAGGGCAAGCCTGAGGAACGGCATTGTGGATGTGAGGAGGGTCTAGTCGGTAACTGGTGGACGAGATCAGCGACGCGTCGACGGGGCGTGAGGGGGGAAAGGCGACGCACGAGGTATATTAAGACTGCTCGCGGGTGAAGCTGTGCTCCTGGTTCTGCACACTAAAGAAGATGATGAGCGATTGACGGAGAAGAGAACAGCAGCAGCGCAGAAATTATTAAAGGGCGCCACGGGAAACGCAGCAGCAGAAGAGCGAATGTGTCTGAGGAAAGGGGAGCAGCGGCGGCACGGGGGTTTGAGGAAAAAGGAGCAGGCGCGGACCACCCTGGGAGCGCTAACCGCACTGGGGGTCATGGGTGTGGTCCGCGCCTGCCATTCATTTGGCAAGACCCCTCCGCCCTCCGCCCATCGATGGATTGCTGGCTACGTGCTGCAGCGGCCGAGGATGGGAGAAAGGTAAATCGATGGGGCTGGTCCATTGCGCATCCATGCCACCGTCGTTGTCTTCGCACACACACATGGCGGCGGTACCTGATTACGTGGACGGGTCGGCGGGTCGGACGTCTGCTTCAGGATGGCGATGCTACATGTTACAGGTGTCGACGGGCACGATAGGCACGATAGGCACGCCAGGCACGCCAGGCACGACACGCGCAAAATCCGGTTTCCAATAATGTATTCCAGCCATCTCCTCTAGCATGTATATCTGCAGCGTCATCTCATCGACGCCGCCCTCCAAGCGTTGCAGTCGTTCTGGATCGTGGTCGTGGTCGTCCAACGGCGCCGCGCGCCACCGAGCAACGGGCTTCAGCCGCCTCCAAAGAAGTGGCAGCCTCAACTCCGAAGTTTCATCGGACCTGCGCCACGCAACCTTGAACTGACATGTGTCTGTCCGTGTCGATTGGTACGGCTCGCCTCGGTCGCCAATCAATAACTCATCGGGCCCCTGCAGAAGCTATCAAGATTGTGTTGATGAAGATCTCTGGCCTCGGGCGCGCTAGTCCGGACTGACCAAGGCAATATTGGCGCTGCTCTTCCGCGTCCACGAAAGACTCCAGACGAGGGAAATTCGGGCAATGCCTTCGCCCTGTCACGATGAGCCTTCACTTCGCTAGGCATCGTCGATAACAGGTGCATCCATCCTTCCGATTTCAAGGCCAAGACCAAACAGCGCGCAAAATCTCCGACCCGTGATTTCCAATCTCTCCAGCACCGCCATCATATCTGGTGTCTGCCGCTCATGGGAAACCCTTTGATCCGCGAGACATGCTTCGACTGCACAGCTAGCAGTTGGCCTTGCGGCGGATATATTTGGGCAATTACCCATCTCCTTCACAGCCACCTTGTCCGCTCATCCCCACCGCTAGGCGTGTTCCGCGTCAAACGTCGGATCAAGATTACTCGCCAGGGAAGACATTATTAGTGGGGCACTTTTTGATCATCCAGCCTCTCCCAATATCTCTCCACGCACGCTCGACCAAGCTCTGTAGGACGATCGATTCATCACTCAAGATTGGGAACGGATACGTACGCGGTCGTGCGCATGCAGTCTGTGCATATTACGACAACAGACCGGGGTGCGTCCTGGGAAGCTCGCAACAACACACCGTTGCATTCCGTAACACATCAAGCTGCGAGATCGGTCCTTGGGGTCGCTCTTTCCCACCAACTCGCACGTAACCACATCGCATCTCTCTTTTCATCGCCAGGATTTCCCACCGCTTCACCAACGGCTGCCAGCCGTATTGAGATCCGACGAGATTAGATGCCAGCCGCTGCAGTTGACGCTTGTCATCGCATCATCGACCTTTCCCTTACGTTGTCGTTCCTATTCAGGGTTCGTGTGATCCCAAGTAGGCAAGCGAGGAATGCCACAGACCACACGCACACAGCATGGATAAACAAGGCATGCTGCTGAGCACGGTAGATGCCATGTCCAACATATACTATGTAGGTCAACCGTCAACATTACACAAAGACCCTCATTCGCAATACGCCACCTTGTCCCTCGACCTGGTCGAAACGTGCAGGTAGCATCAGTTGCTTTGCAGCACACTGACATCAACATCTTCAATCCGCCACATATACCACATGAAAAGTGATCTGCATTGGTTTAGCGTCCCGCTCATTTCCACGGTTCAGACGTTGTACAACTCTGAAGTGTACGCACCTGTAAGGCGAAAATCTGGATGCCATGTCCAGCATCTCCTGCTCGCTCATGTACTTCCACTTGCCGCCCTTGGCCTTGAGCTTCGACGTATTGCGGCCTGCGTATGTGGCCATGCCGCGCCTGTCGTACGTCCGTGTCAATGACCTGTCACTGCGCGATGGACACTTCACTCACTGTACCCCGAGATCACCCGTGCTGAAAACATCCATTCGCTTCAACCCGAAACAGGCAAACATCTCCACACTCCAGCGTCCCAGTCCTCGCACGGCGACTAGCTTCTCGATGAGTTCTTCGTCGCTGGCGCTGATGAGCATCTGCGCAGTCAGCTCGCCCGTGTCGAATTTTTGGGCCAAGCCGTTGATGCTAAAAGGATTTCAAATCAGCGGGATTCATCGTCGATGCCGCTGCCGTGTGGGGACATGGAATGCACTGCTTACTATTCGGCTTTGCGTTGAGAGAGACCAGCAGTGCGAAGGGTTGGGAGATCGAAAGTAAGGACTTGAGATGGTGAAGGGAAGGCCGGATGCGTGTCGGGAAAGACTGGGTATGATGATGTCAACTATGGCATATGACGATTGCGAATACTACAGAACGTACGGGCAGTAAATTTCTTGCGTATCGAGGCTGCGGCTTGGCCGGATACCTGGAGTTGATGTCAGCTTCTATTTTCATGTATACAATCTCTCGGTCGCCAAGGTTCTATCCGATTCACGCTCACCCAAGTTTACATACCTGCTGTCCTATAATCCCGCTGCTCAGCGCCGTAAAGGGGTCCACAGCCTCCCTCAACCCCTCGGGACTAAATATTTTACAGGTATGCTTTTCAACCAAGCCCCTCAACTTGGGATCAACCTTGCACAGATGCTCCTCTGCATCCTTGAGCAGCGTATCTACCGTCGATGTAGGCGGACGCAAGACACCAACATCAGGCGGGACAACTTCCTTGGCTTTGCGCTTCTTGGTCGAAGACACATCGCTCCGCTCCTCCTGAGACGCCGTGGGTGGTTGTATGGGCGACGAAGCATACGCCACGACGCGTGATCCTCTCGGTGTTGACAAGGGCGCATTGGTGGCGTGTGGTCCTGCTGGACGAGGTTTGAGGCCAGCGAGGTCCTCGAGAGGATGGTCCTTCTCCGAAGATGCGGCTGCGATGAAGCCTACACCGGACGGAGTAGGCGTGAATGGAGGTGGCTTCAACGGCGACTCTGAAGCTGCTTTCCGTTTCTTGGGTACAGGGGTTGCCGGAAGGTCTGGAATGGCAAAAGCAGCATCTGCGGCTCTGGAGTCGTTGTTGGCCGGCAACGTTGCTGACACTGAAGCTCCACTCTTGCGCTTTTTGCTCGCTTGGGTTGGTTGCTTCGCCTTTTCGTATAGCGCTCCACTTGGCGTTGCAGAAGTGTTGCTTGCAGTGTTGCGGGCAGAGCGTCGGAGCGACATGATGAGAGGTCGCGTGAACGATGCAACGCGCGATGATGGGATGATCTGTTCGGCTTCAGCGTTGAAAGCTCTTCATCATGTTGAGAGGCTCACTTTGGAGGCTATGCGTGAAGGCTGCGCGATCACAAAACAAAGCATAGAGTCTGTCGAGGCATGACGTTGGAGCTGAACGCGAGCCGCGGGGGTCTTGAAGCCTGCTCATCACGACGGCACATGACTCCGCGGTGAGCATTATTAATCACCATTGGGTGGCGGAGATACGGCATTCCGCCCTCATCGAGGCTTGCAGATATCAAATTGAGAGCAAGATGGAAACAAATAACGAAAGTCTACATCCCTACTATGTACGTGCTTGGTTCTCATTAATGGGCCCTGATTCTCTCTCACCAATAGAAAGCCAGGCATTCGTAATGCCCCGAGATTTCCCACTCAGATGACGAGGTCACCAGCTTTTCGTTCACCGTCATCCAATTATTGAACGTTTTCACAATCATACATTCTCCAGATCCCGCTTCTATACTGGGATGCCCATGTCTTCTGGGTTTCTCCCAGTCTGTTCTCAATCCTGGAGTGAAGAAGAAGAAGAAGAAGAAGAAGAAGAAGAAGAAGAAGGCGAGATAGTTAGATGTGATATTTGGCAAGCGTTTCCCGGAGGAACCAGGAATTCGCTCAAAAGCTTCTTGTGCAGGAGGAGAAATGGGAAGAACAGGAAACTTGATAGTACACTCTAATGAACAGCCCAGCTTCAGCTCGTGTCGTGACCAACGTTTATGCACAATCTTCGATCCTCTATTGCCCTGCATTCTTCGCCCTCTTCTGAACAACCATGGACTCGAGGTCCTCCCGCTCCTTCATTTCCTTCTCGATCTCCACGATGATCTGCGAAAGATACGGGGTGTCCTACGATAGCGTTAGCCGCGGCTTCGTGGACAGTCCACAAGCGATCCTCACCTCCTCAGGCTTTATCCACTCGTTCTTGGGCAGGAGGGAGTGGGACATGGAGCACTGGGCCATGTTAGCAAATCGAGCGGAATCGCGGGCATCCAATTGCATGTACCTGGAAAGCGCGGCGCAGACGGAAGACACGGTCGTAGGCCTCATTCGGCGGGAGGCGCTTGAGGGCAAGCAGGACGGTGTCGTTCTCCTCGGGAATCAGATCATCGGCCCTACGGAGAACAGAGGGTCAGCGCATCCATCCGACGCATCCAGGCGCAGCACGCAGCTCCCTTGACATGTTCCGCTGCGTGCTGTCCCGCTGCAGAGGGCTTCCGTACTTCAATCCCAGCTGCCTGTAGCCCGCGGCGTTGGCGTACCACTTCGCAAGCGGCGCCACCCACTTCGACAGCCACGGCCGCTTGAGGATAAAGGGGGCGAAGGACGGCGCAGACATGTTGTCGGGACGGTTCGAGGGCCTGTTCGCGAGGGTTGGAGGGTGTGGCGGCGTTCAATGGCGGGCGGGAGTTGGTGTCAAAGGTGACAAGGTGCAGGCGCAGGCAAGCCCTAAAAGCGAATCCCAGCTTATGTCATCACGTGCGCTAGCTCGGGAGGCTCGCTGCAGCTCGCAAAGCAGCTCCATTCGGTCGGTGAGCTTCCCCACTCGACGGACGCCCTCGTGTGAAGCCAGCGCCATCGCAATCGCACCATCACACCCATCACTCGCTGCGCTGCTTCACCCCGACCACCGCCCTTTCCCACTCGTTCTCCTCCCCCTCCCCCCACTCAGACGGCTTGCACTCCGCGTTGGACTGTCAATGGAGCTTGTCAATCGCTAGGCATTGTGTCACCAAGTGCTGCGGGGTTTCCGCACACTGAGGCGCTCAGAGGGGGACGACGGCCTGTACGGACTCATCCTTTACGCTCCTCGATCGTTTCTTCTAATCGTTTTGCCATGGCCAGCTATTACAATGACAACCAACGAAGCCGAGCCGCCGCCGTCCCCGACCACTCCAAGAAAAGAGCATGCGCCGGTGCCAGAAGGACTCTACCCCCGCGACATCCCAATGCAAAACCAGCCCTGGAGCCCTTACTCAGCCCTCCTCCACAAGACAGCCACGCTGTCCAACTCGACCGTCAATGCCGCCTGTGGAGCCACCGCCGGTATCGCTTCCGGGATCGTGACATGCCCGCTCGACGTCATCAAAACCCGCCTGCAAGCCCAAGGTTCGTGGCGCCCGCGAAACCTCGCCCGGCCAACGCGCGTCGTGTATTCGGGTCTTATCGGCACCGCGCGCGTGATCTGGGCTGAGGATGGCATAAAAGGCATGTACAGAGGGCTCGGTCCGATGCTGCTGGGCTATGTTCCCACGTGGGCCGTCTATATGACCGTGTACGATTCGTCAAAGGACTTCTATTACACGCGAATCGGTTCGTCATGAGTCCAGAGTGTGCGATGGATGATGTAGCTGACGGATTGGCAGAGAACAAGTGGGTGTCTCGCATATGTGCGTCGGTGACTGCGGGTGCGTGCTCGACTCTCGCGACCAACCCGATATGGGTCATCAAAACGAGATTGATGTCGCAAGTCAGCTCCCGCGCTTCCGATGAGCATCGCACGCCATGGCATTATCGCAACACGTTTGATGCCTTTCGAAAAATGTACGCGACTGAAGGGTTGAGGGCCTTCTATTCGGGCTTGACCCCTGCCCTGCTGGGACTCACCCACGTCGCCATACAATTTCCTCTCTATGAATATTTCAAAATGACATTCACAGGCCTTGAGATGGGGCAGAGCACCGTAGCTGACAGCGACGTCCACTGGCTCAGCATACTGGGAGCGACCGTGCTCAGCAAAATCTGCGCGACTTCGGCCACCTATCCACATGAGGTGCTCCGTACTAGACTACAAACACAACAAAGAACTATCCCGCAAAGTTCACATGAAGACATCTCGTTTCGTGGGGGTCACCAGGGACCCGGTCATCTGACTCGAGGCCCTGGCACCGCGTCTTCGGATGGTATGGTGAACCTGCCCCGGTACCGCGGCATTTGGAAGACCTGCAGCACCATCTTTGCCGAGGAAGGCTGGCGTGCTTTCTACAATGGCATGGGCACAAATATGGTGCGAGCCGTACCAGCGGCTGTAACAACCATGATGACGTACGAAACGTTGCGATCGATGCACCAAAAGCTGAAGAACGAGGAGCTCTATGAGGACACGGGTTGATGGCGACTTAATCGGCGACTAATGGTCACGTCGACGAGAGATTGAACGCATGGCTAGAAACAGTTGTCTGCTGACATTTGGACGGATCAGGGATGCAGTATACAAGGGGGAGGCGGTGCAGGTGGTGGCTACTTGGCTACATGCATGGAGTCTAGAGACCTAGCGAGAGAGGCTCGCATCGGCGTTTTCATATCTTGGGAGCATGATATCCCTTTTCATGGCGAGCATTCGTGTTTTCGTTTTGTCCTTCCGCGTCTCTTCTCCTGTCTTGTACATAACTACACCACGGCAGCATTGGAATGGTTAAGGGATGTTCTGGTCAGGGCTCGAGGCGTATTGGGATTCAAGAGTATGTTGAAACGGACATTTGTGTAACCAATCGCGGAGCGGTAGTGCGGTATATATTTGACAATTTGATAACTTCACGTAGCCTTCGCACGTCTCGCTCATGAGTCATATCTGTTGGCCACATACTTTGTGTTCTCGTCTCCGCAGTGTTGTTGTCTAAAGCGATGAGGGAAGCTGATTGGGTGAGAAAGAAGTAAAGGGAGGAGGTAGGCGAGGACGACCAAGAAGGTGAAGAGAAGAAACCACAACAAGGGAAAGAGCGACCCAGAAGCATCAACTCCACAAACACAAACAACCTCGACTCTGTGACCAAACGCAATTTCCCAACTCTCATCTGCCCGAGGTCACCCGTCCCTCCGTTTCATTTTTTTGTACGAGCAAGTTTACTGCAGCGCACCACATCACGCGTCAAAGTTAGGGCCTACTTCCGAATGTGAGGCCAATACTTGTGACTTACTGTTGGCTGCTACACCGCCTCCCATACCGCTACGACCTAACCAAAGCGCTGGCCGACCTGTAACTCCATACCGAAGCCCTCTTGTCCCCTCTTCCGCCGTCGTCACCTTCTCGTCGCGCAATTTTGTGGAAAGCGCGTCAGGGCAGACTCTCGTTTTGGTCGCTCACTCCGGAAAAGTTACCTACCGCTGGAGAGGACAAACAAATCACCAGACACAGGTCTGGGCTTCTGTCACTGATTGGTGCCACGCACAGAACCTGGTAACATTCACGTTGACAACATGTCTGGACCTACTTTGCAAACGATGGAGAACGTGATCAGAGAAATCGAGTGGGAGTTGAAGAATACGTACTCCCGTCTTCTGCGACACCTGCACTACGAGACATTTGCAGATAAAAGGCAGCAAGAAGTAGTTCTCGTTGGGTGCATGTCAGAGATTGGAAAGAGAGACGTTCAACCACGCGTTCTTTCGCGACGATGTGATGCCTCATCACGGCTGAGTGCGGAAGAGCCGGTCGATGCCGATGTCGCTGACGACATGTCCTCTTTCTTTGCTGATTTTCACATTGCAGAAGGCACGATGAAGAACTACTACACCGATGCCGAGAACAAAGACTGGTAGGCAGCATTACAACAGTCATTACTGGATGAGCTTCGCTGATGTTGCGACTACTAAATCTAGGCACAGTTGACGGAAAGAGTCAGAACTAGGCCTTCTTATAGCCACTCAGATCCCAGAGGAGCAAACGCAGATTGTACCTGATTTGCGTGACAGCGGCGAAGTACATGTTCGAGGTGGTGCTGGAGAGAGACCAGTCTCGAGAGATTCGACAATCTCAAGTATCGCAAGTTGGAACGGGCAACGACTATCAGGGTCTGATGAAACTCCACGAGTACTGTCACGGATCAAGGAACAAACTTTTGGCACGCCACGACAGATTGGCAGCACTCGATACGCGGGTTACATTGCAGATGATGGTCAGCATCAGTATGGTAGTGATTCGCCGACGTTACCGCCACAAGACATACAAGTCCACACAGTGAACAACAACGATCACGAGTATGATGGTGGTACCATTGCACGTCGGCTAGGGAGTCCTTTCGGTTCTTCTCGTCGTCCACCCCCAGTTCAGATGAAGGACTTCCCAAGGGATCGGCGTGTTGCCAATGACAAGAGCTGGATGATGAATCCCAAGATGGACACGGCATCAAGGATCGAATCTCTTTGGAAAGAGGATACAGTTCGAGCAGACATTTCTGGTCGTCGTACTCAATGGAACGGTGGTAATCATGGTGATAACGTTCAACCCGAAGACTCAATCTCGGTGGCGATGCATGGCGGAACACGAGTGACTGGAAATGCGGGGGAAGAAGCTCTTTATACGGTCGAAGAAGACCACGAGGCCCTCGATCCCAAGCGACGATGCCAGCAAATGTTTCTTCGAGAGATTAACGCGACCTACCAGCGGCATAAAGAGAAGATAGATCAAATCTGGGTCGATCGTACAACGTCGATGGCCGACAAGCAGAAAATGCAAAAAAATGAGGAAATTCTTCTTCATCAACAGTGGGTGGTTACTGCTGACCGGACGGGATACAGTGTAAGTGCCGGCTTCTCTCGGCTTTCGACGTAGATGGGGGTGATACTGACTGTTAACAGCGCATCAACGAACGCTGGGAGGACGAACTGCCGTCTGCGTATTCGAAGGAGACTCATCGCCCGGATGAACAGCAGCCAATAGCACCATCTCAAGCACCCAGTACCAAGCCTCGCAAGTCTTCCCTTCAAAAGCTCGGCCGGTTGCTGCGCTGGACGTTGGCGGTGCCTGATGATCCGGGTCTGAAATCGTACTCTCACCGCAAACCCCCCGGTTTCACAGATGCAAATGCAGTAGCAGTGAACACGTTCGCCGCCGTCGGTGCCGTCGGTGTAGGTGGTGTGGGCGCAGGGCTGAGAGCATTGCAGTCCACGGGAAAACCTGGGGCGGTACTTGGTCGCAAGTCATCCAAGACACGGCCTGGCAGGCGCAGAAACTCGGGCGAAGGGTCACCGTCGACTGTATGGTCGGATAGACGGATGGAACTTCCTTTGAGCTCACCGGTAGGGGCCCCGCTGCCACCAGCACAGGGTCCTCCAACGCAGAATGGCTACGAATTTGCGCCCTCTGAAAGCACGTATATTGGTACGCCTCTCAGCAACAGGTTTGGAAAGGAGAAGCTGGGAAAGATCATGGAAGGTTCGGCGGCACCTTCCAGTTGGACTGGATTCCCGACCATTTCGATGGCTGGTGGTTGAGGTTTCGACCAGAGGGCTCAGGTTGGATTGGGCAAGGAGACGATTGTTCACATTTGCATGTCAGGTAATGGTTTTGAGGGTTTGATTGTGATTCTTGGTTTTGTGACCTACACAACATTTAATGAATACACATTACTGGTTCGTCAAGCATGCTGCTGAGTCTGAAGGACGGAAAGAGTTGGCAGATGCACGTGATCAGAACGCTATACTATGTACTAGGTATGTAGGATCCCTCGTGCTCCGAATCCGAAACACAAACATTCCGAACTTCGACAACCGGGCATGCAGCCAAGAGTCATCTTTGTAGGCGGAAGGCTGTGGAAAAAGGCGAAGGATCAGCAATTTCCCCTTCATCAAAGAAGCGCTAATTTGACCCGCAAGGCGCTCCTCATCTCACCCCCCCCCCCCCCTACATAGTATCTACATGGCAACCCAAAAATAGTTGAAAGTGAGAAGGAAGTCGAAGACGGGGACAAGCGACGCTGGTTCTGTTGCATGCCGGTTGACGTTCTGGCAGTCTCGTGCTAGGACTTGCCGTTGAGCCTCCCGTCCGCAGGCGCGCACGCGCTCGACGGCTGGCTGCATGCATTAAAGGAGAAGACATCATGACATCAAGTCTGGGGCTCGTAGCGTCATCCACCGACGTGAGCGAAGAGGAGACGAGGCGAAAACCACGCTGGAAAGTGAGCACAATCTCTCGAGATTGCTGCTGTGAAGCGCACCATGCCCGATGGAGACTCGCCGACCAGATGGGTGGTGGCTCGATCTATCTTGCGTCGTATGTACCAAGGCATGGATAGGAGCGTACACGCACAACCTCCCGCATGGGGCAGGGTATCTCCGTCCCGAGCGAGATGTGCACATGCTCGTGCGTGGCAAGGCGGGCGCGGGAAATGAAACGAAATGAGGGCTGCTGCGCTGTGCGGACTCGACGGACGGTGCGGAAAAGGAGGCTAGCTGCCCGCCCAATGACAGAGCACGGCATGCCTGAGCTGAGCTGAGCGAGCGAGGAGATGGGCAGAAAGGGAGCGGCAGCACGGCAGCACTATGTATGTGTGTGTGTGCATGTGTGTGTGTATGTATGCATGTATCGGATGGGTTGCATTGCATGGAGGGCGACGATGCGGTGCGTCTAGATCCATTGCAGAGCAACGAGACGACGCTGGCTCAGGGGCCTCGGGCGCTCGTTTATGCTGGCGAGGCGCTGATTGGCTGCACCGCGGAGCCGTACCTGCATAGGCGTTACTCGTTTGGGTTCGGCGCACCAGCGACGGCAGGGGTCAGCCGCTGGTGCGAGAAACGGGTGGTGAACAGGCTATGGACACGCAGAGTCGTGAACAGGAGCGTGGATCGATGCAGCTGCACAGCGCGTACTCGGGCGGCATCCGTGAAATAGCTGGTGGAATGCCGACTCGCGAAACATGGGACCCCCCAACGCGGCCACTGCCCAGGATGTGACTGGCAGGCAGGCACGACCACGACCCGCAGGGCCAATCAGACGGCCATAGCGCTCGGACTTGGGAGACCTCGCGACTCTTCTCTCGTCTTTCCCGTCGGTTGCTCTTTCTCGCTCTTCACTTCACTCTGTGGGAGCCGCTCCTTACTAATTCCGCCTCTGCGCCGTCCTCGCGAGGTCCTCCAAGCCCGTATCCTACCTCTGTCATTCTTTTCTGGACCTGTCGCTATCCGATTCCTAGTCACTCATTAGTTCCCTTGTTGCCCACATTCACTTGCCCACAACCGCACACCACCCACCCTCTGCCCACAACCGCAAACCCCCCGACGACCGCTGTTATTAATACCCAAACCCTATACCTCTTACCTCTTCTGCGGACCGGAACGGGCGCCTGCCTGCAGAAGCGCTGCTTGGACCTGGCCGTGGATACTTGGAGAGCCGAACCGATCGACAAGCGCAGGAGACTGAGCTCCTGGCGCCATGGTGCACTCACATCAGCATGCCCACCGGCACGCGCTTTCGCGGAGGGAGAACGTCGGAAGCCTGCCCACGAGGACGGAGATCATGGAGAAGTCCAAGGTGATCGTTGCCCGCACGACATGTACCAACGACAGCGACCCTGGCTGCAAAAAGCCCACCGTGGTGCCCACCCTGCCGATTATCATCGGTGTAGTGTACGATGGCCCTCTCCGCTCCCGAGTGCCTCCCCCCAACTGACCGCCTGCAGGGTTCCCATCGTAGTTCTCGCCGCGGTGTTGCTGTACCTCCACCGCAGACACCAGAAGAACCTTCGCGCAGAGGACGCCAAGGACAAGTACAAGTCGCTGGATTTCGGCATCGACCCGGCCGCGGCGGGGATGGGGCGGAAGGGCCGCAGAGGGCCTGAGATGACCGTCACGGATACGGAAAAGGAAGGGGGTCGAAGCGCGCACCAGAAGGGCATGTCGTTGGACATCGATGTTGCGGGCCCTTATATCCTGCCGGCCGGACTCCACGGCTCTCACGAATCTCTGCACTCCCTGTCCCGCTCTACCCACGACGTCGACGACCCATATCGGCCCGTGACCTTTGTGCAAAACGATAATGCAAGCGTTCGCAGTGGCAGCCACCGTGGCCACAAGCACGATAATGGATCCTTGTATACCACCTCGAGTGGTGGGACCGTGAAGAACAGGATGAACGACGGCCTATTGAAGAATGCGCAGAGGATGTCTCGATCCGCGCCTCTCCGTATCGACTCCGATCTGAAATACCCCGACCCGGTCGCCATGCCTTTAAGCCCTCTGAACCCGCGTACCTACGACCCCTTGCCACCCCCTCCTGGATCTGCTCCCAGCGATGCCCTCCCTCCTCCCCCTCCTTCCGCACCTTCCGCATTTCCTCTGCCTGCGGGTCCTCTGCCTGCAGTTCAAGAAGCGCGAGCTACCGCCAACACGAGCCCCAAGCCACTCCCACGGATACAGTCCCATCAAGCTGTTGTGCAATCCAAGGCGAACACGACCAGCTTCATGAGCGACTCGAGCTTCGGAGACGGCTTCCAGATCACTCCTCCGTCTCCAACCCAGTCCAAGCCAGTTGTCACCATCGCCGAAGAACCTGCCCAAGCTCCCGTGGCTCCTCAGCCGCGCCGTTCTGTCCGACAATCTCAGGCTCTTGGTCTTGGGGTCAACGTTGGTGGAAACGCGAACCGTCTGTCCATGAGCCTGCGCCCCCTTCCTCCGGATGACCCGAATGAGAATGCCGAGCAGCGTGCCAACCGCATCCGATCCTTCTACAAGGAGTACTTCGATGACAGCAAGCCCGAACCTGCCACCAACATCTACGACGATTACTACGAAGACTACACTTCGGAGTATCTCGACGGTACCGTCTTCGACCCGCAAACCGGTAGCTTTGTTGTCGCCCATGCTCAGGGGCCTCAGGCTCCGTTTGCCCAACCGGTTACTCGCCGTGCCATGACGCCGCCTCCTCGTGCACCCCCGCGCTTCCGTAGCGGTACCGGCCCTCGCGGAGCACACACGTCCAACAGCTCCATGGCTTCGTCCGCTGCTTACGCCCCCCGGAACATGTCGTCTATGAGCGGTCGCATGGGACCTGTCAGGAAGCCACTGCCACCCCCGTCTGTCCTTAACGCGCTACCGACGCCAGGTCAACTGAAGGACGACACCGCTCTCTTCAATGCCATGGACTTTGCACCGCCCGTGTCTTACAGGGACAGGCAGAATGGCATGCGCCCGGACAGCCCGTTGGGTAACCCTAGGCCATTTAGCCCGGCTTTCCGTCCGGCCTCGCCATTGGTTAGCGCGTACGATGACCTGGCCGTGATGCCCAGCCCGTACGTATCCTCGCTTCCATCGATCAACCTCTGAGACTAACCATCTTTAGGCATTTGCTCCGCAATTCGGGTACATTCACAGGTCTTGACTTCGCCCCCCCACCACGTATCCGAGACCCGGGATCCAATGCATCTGATGCCGGTTCAATCCGATCCAACCGCTCCGGCATGTCCCAGGCAGGCAGGATAGCGATCCGAAATGGAGCCTACCGCGTAAGCAAGATACCAGCGGAAATGGTCACAACCAAGGATGACTTGGCCTCCCGGCTTCGACCACAGATGAGCCTGGTGAGGTAAACAGGGGAGTAAACCAGACCATTTTTGCTTCTGCTGCGCCCATTACGCGTTTCTCACGACCTGTGTATCTTGCATCCTGCGCTTGTAGCGTGGGCCTTTCCGAACTCGAATCAAAAGCTCATTCCGATATCTCCTTTTCTCGCGGAAACATCAGATGACGACCTTCCCATGGCATAGACAGTGTGGGTTCCGTTTCCTCTTCTTGTCATCCCTCAGCAACTAGCTCTTGCTCTGGAATTCATCCAACCATCTTGGCAACTTCTTTCGATCTTGCGGTTCCGCTGTCTTTGCACACGGCCGACAAATCTTATCGTAGGGCCACCATTTACAGCGGGGTACGGCGATTGAAGGCGTTTACATAAACTGTGTAATTTTTATTCTTGGTTTTCCTTTCCTTGTCAGAGCGTAGAGCGGGCGTGTGGGGCGAGTAGTGTGTGTCACCTGAAAGGGATGAGAGTGTGGAGCTGATGTGGTGGAGGGAGTGGGACGAGGCGTGATTTGTACTGTACATGTAAGCGAGATGACAGTCATCTCAGCGTATGATAGAAAGAGAAATAACATGGAAATTTCACGGTTGAAGTTGAGATTTGGGTGAAAGCTGGACAGACATCTGGCAGTGAAAAGGGGTGGATGCGATTTTGATCGTGGACGTGGCTCCGGTTCCGCCGTGTTCCGGTCTCGGTCTGGCGCCCCGTTTGCTTCACCTTTGGCACTCCACGAAGAAGTGTCTCCGAGGACCAGATGAGTGGCGCTATCCGTAAAGGTAGCCTTGTTTTGGAAGAAACGCCGCGGACGTCGTTGGAGTCACCTCCGAGAGTTGAGTTCAACGCCCCCAGCCTCCTGCATGCATCGCCAATCTCCCATCGATCTGCCGTCCGACCCTAGCGCATATCGCACCGCATCCGTCCACGGCGAAGGCGAGCTGTCATACGTTTTGTAGAAAACCCCACGAGGCGCAGTACCACAAACGTCACCCACCACCAGCCACGCTGTTGACGAATCGACATGCAAGTGGTTTCGGTAGGTAGGCCGAGCCCTGGCAACCACCGATGATGAGGAATCGACAAAGTCCCTGGCACGCACCGCCCAATAATCGCTGTATATCCGCCTTTTTCCGAGGGGCGGGCTTTGGTGTTCGATCCAGTGGCTTCCTTCCTATGCGCCGGGGGTAGCTCTCTCTGTCCTGGGAGTAGTAAGAGTCTGGAGGGTCGCGACGTCCTAAGCCCATGTGCATAGGTGGTAGCTTGTAGGCTCCATGAACACCTCGACAGCTCCGACGGCCGCGCGTTACGGATCGTCAGTCAGCGTTCAATGTCGTGAAGACTCTTGGACATTCTCCATTCTCTTGTTTTGGAACTCTTCGGGCTCTTCTTTTCTTTCTTTTCTTTTTCCTTTACATCTGGCGAGGGTGTGGGTGTTGCCTAGTATTGTTATAAATATACCGTCCTTCTCACCTTCAAAGTCTTCTCCATCCCTACCCTACCCTACCTCTTGCGAACGACGGTCCGATCGGTTCGTCTTTGCCCACCTTGGATACGATGCAGCTTCCATCCTTTAAACGCGAGCCACGTCCTTTGTCGACGTCTTCCCCCGGCAACACCTCGCCCACCCACGTCCCCGATGGTACGCTCTCCGAAACGCAAATCAAGCGCGCAACACGCACACGCACCATCTTCGCCTGCCTGTGCTCCTTGTTCCTCTTCATCGCCGTCCTATTCCTCATCCTCGTCGAGATATCGGGAACCTACAACAGCCGCCTGATCCGCGACTGGTACTTTATCAAAATCGATGTCAGCAACATTGTCCCGGCGTCGGTGCCGAATTATGCTCTTATAAACACCATTGCGCAGACGTTGGGCTTGCATGATTTCTACCGGGTGGCGCTTTGGGGATTCTGCGAGGGCTTCGTCAATGAGGGAGTTACGTATTGCTCGCCGCCGCAGACGTTGTATTGGTTCAATCCGGTGGAGATTTTGAACAATGAGCTGTTTGCTGGGGCTTCCAGTATGCCTCTCCCCCCCCCCCCCCCCTCTCCCTCCGTACTTCTGCCTACCAGCATCGTGAACTGACATTGCTCCCTAGTCAACCTCCCTTCCAACGTCAACGACATCCTCGACCTCATAAGAATCGTCTCGCACTTCATGTTCGGCCTTTTCCTGACGTCGGCATGTCTCTCCTTCATCCTCATGTTCCTCATGCCGCTATCCATCCTCTCCCGCTGGGCCACACTGCCCATTGCCATCCTCGCCTTCCTAAACGCCCTTTTCGTAACCGTCGCCTCCATCATCGCAACCGTCATGTCGGTCATCTTCCGCAACGTTATCAGCGGTGTGTCTGAACTCAACATCAGCGCCGAAATAGGCGGGACCTTTTTTGGCTTCATGTGGACGGCCAGTGCTTTTGCAATCTTTGCTTGGTTGGTACAGACGGGGCTTTGCTGCTGCTGTGCTAGTCGGAGGGATGTTAAGATGGGGAGGAAGAGGGGGAGCATGAAGGCTGATCCGGCGGATAGCGGGGATACGGGTGTTGCAATGGAGGAGGCGAACAGCGAGGGTGTGGAGACGCCACCGCATCAGGAAAAGATGACAGGGAGGAGGAAGTGGAAGTGGCTCAGTCGACGAGCTGCCTAGGTGGATAGCTCCTCGGACGTGCTCAGTGATGTTATCTGAGATGGGGATGGCGGCATTGTCCTGAAAATACACCTGTCTTGCGGTTGTCTTGATCGTTGCTGCATTGCGTCGGCTGGTCTGGATCCCTTTTTGCAGGGTCGAACGAATGATTCGAGCGTCATGCTTGCATATAACTCGATGGATTCGTCGATGTGTGCTGGACGTGCTATGGTCTTCCTGCGGCAGGAAAGTTTTTGGGTGATGAAGGAAGGACTCATGTGGTTCGCCAATGACGTCGGGCTCTAGACCCCTCAGCCCCGCCATCAGACCATGCAGAAATTCCCCTTCGTCCCCGCCAAATGCAAACAACACCCATGCACGATCAGTAGACAATTGATTCCACACTCAATGGCGTGACATGCATCCGGACCCAACTGGACCATTCGTGCTTGGATCGGTGCTTGTTTCCGCACCCTTTTTGGCTCCGGTTCTCGGAGTCTATTGTCCCGCCCAGCTCCCGCTTCAACTGTCGCGTGTTTTTTTCCTGCATCCCGCGTGTGCATGGAGGTGGCCCAGATCGTGTTCTCCACAAAATAGTTAAAAAGAGTCAATTGCGCCCGTGAACCCCATCCATCCATCTCTGCACACTCCCGCCTTGTCCGCCGAGCCCACAGCCCATCATGTCCGCCAACGACACCTACCAGGACCCGCTCAACTCGCGATACTCGTCCCCCGAGATGAAGTACCTCTTCAGCCCGCGCAACCGCTTCAGCACCTGGCGCCAGCTCTGGATCTGGCTCGCCGAGGCGGAGAAGGAACTCGGGCTCGACATCTCCGACGATGCCATTGCCCAGATGAAGCAGCACCGGGTTATACGGGATGAGGAGTTCGAGGTCGCCGCCGAAGAGGAGAAGAAGCGGAGGCACGATGTTATGGCGCATGTGCATACGTTTGGGCTCAAGGCGCCTGCCGCGGCGGGTATCATCCACTGGGGGGCTACGAGTTGCTATTGCACCGACAATGCCGATCTGGTGAGTTTGGATGGACAGCCTGCACGCAGCCGTCCGTATACTTCCGGCTCCGGCGCTGCCGAGATGGATATGGCCCGAGATGAACATGGCTGACTGGGACGGCCAGATCTTTCTTCGCGACGGCCTGGATATCCTGCTTCCCAAGCTAGCTACCGTCATCGAGAAGCTGTCGACGTTCGCGAAGGAGTACAAGAGCTTGCCCTGCCTGGCATATACCCACCTCCAACCCGCACAGCTTACGACGGTGGGCAAGCGGGCCTGTCTGTGGATCCAGGACTTGATGAGGGATCTCGAGAACCTGGAGTATGTGAGGGCCAAGCTGCGATTCAGAGGCGTCAAGGGAACGACTGGCACCCAGGTATGTTGGAAACCCTTCCACAGTTCAGGCCGGCGAGGTGACGCACTGACAACCATAGGCCTCCTTCCTCCAAATCTTCGACGGTGACCACGCCAAGGTCGACCACCTCGACGAGCTCGTCACCGAGAAGGCGAACTTTTCCTCCGCCTACATCATCTCCTCGCAGACATACACCCGCAAGATCGACGCCGATGTCCTCAACGCGCTTTCATCCTTCGGCGCCACCTGCGAACACATCGGCCAGGCCATTCGTCTGCTCGCCTCGTTCAAGGAGCTGGAGGAGCCGTTTGAGAGCACACAGATTGGGTCGTCGGCAATGGCTTACAAGCGCAATCCTATGCGCAGCGAACGTCTCTGCTCGCTCGGTAGGAAATTGAGGAATCTGAACGCGGATGCGAGCGTACGTAACCCAACGACCCCCCCCTGGATAATTCATGCTGATTTTGACGACCAGGCAACATATGCGGCCCAGTGGATGGAGCGGACGCTGGACGATAGTGCGATTCGGCGCATGTGCCTACCGCAATCCTTCCTCGCAGCCGACGCCTCCCTCATCCTCCTCAACAACATTGCCTCGGGATTGGTCGTCTACCCTGCCGTCATCAAGAAGCGCGTCCAAGCCGAGCTCCCCTTCATGGCGACCGAAAACATCATCATGGCACTGGTCAAGAAGAACGTCTCGCGTCAGGACGCTCACGAAGAGATCCGCGTCCTCAGCCACGAGGCAGGTGCGCAGGTCAAGCAGCATGGAAAGGACAACGATTTGATTGAGAGGATAAAGAAGACGGACTTCTTCACCCCGATTCTCGGAGAGCTGGATGAGCTGCTCAAGCCAGAGACCTTCATTGGCAGGTGTCCACAGCAGGTGGACCTGTTCTATGAGCGCGAGGTCAAGGTGGCACTGAAGAAATACGTCGACGCGGGCAGTTTGAAGACTGGAGAGGCAGCCGAATTGCATGTCTAAGATGCACATACCGTACCATGATAAACATGTAGATGTATACTTTGAATCTTGGGACTTGCAACGTCCTCGCATATGTATCATCAAAAGCCACACGGACGCGGGGGGCAAGTGGTGTATTATCAGGGATTAAAGCTACCATGCATCTAACTCCTGCCCATAAGAAGCAGCCATCTGAGGTGACCAGACAAATTCATCGCAACGCATCGTGCCGCGAGCATGCGGGGGATATCGAGAGCAGGGGCTGCGAAGCGCTTGGTCGATTGGTGTCGGCGATGACTGATTATAGGATTGGTGTGGAAGCCTTGCAACGCTTTCCAGAGTGTAAGTAAGCCTGGCTAAAGCGTTGCACCACTTCTGATGCATGCCTGTGCTAGTGAGAGTCGTGATCGGACTCGTGGTCATCCGACGTGCCATGTCCGGTCTTGATATAGTCGTCCTCGGCGTCGAAGAACTCGTCTTCATCTTCCACATCGTTCTCCTTGTCGGTGCTGTTGGTCGGTGCAAATGAAGACTTACAACGGTGACGATCTTCCGCCGTGGTGTTGTCCTGTGTCGTCGAGCGTTTGCCTCCTCGCTTGCCCCTACGCCCGCGGGAGCCTTTCTCTGCACGGTGTTGGCTCAGGATGTCGCGCCTAACGGCGAGAGAACCCATCCAGGAGAAGTACCTTACGAAGTTAGCCAGTCCCACCATATATCGCTGATGTGAAAGCTTTGCAACACTTTGCCGGTGCCAGGCTTTTGAAGCGTGTGACTTACCACGAGTTACGACCGTGGCCAAAACGGCAGCCCATGTCAAAGCAGCCTTTGTAGGGCGCGTTCTTGGTAATGAGGTCCTGGCGCGGCAGCTCATCAGACTGGCTGCGCTCCATGCAGTCCAAGCAGAGGCCATCGAAAGCCATACTTGTCTTCTTGATCGCAATCTGAACAGAGTTGACGAAATTGTGGTTGCAGAAGCCAGAAGTACACTTCTCTGCCTTCGGAACAAAGTCGAAATTTTGCAGCTCGTTGATGATTTCCTGAATAGGGTACTTGGCTGCGGCGTTCTCGATCGGCCAGCAATCAAGTTCCATCAGGGCAGCTTGATAGTCAAATGCCGTCTCTTTGCGGCAGGTGCAAGTAGCGCTGTGTAGCTTCTTCAAGGGGAAGAAAAGCTCTCGGTCCAATACGGACTGAATATGGGCGCGGGCGTTCGTGAGCGGACCTGTATATGGTCACCTTAGACTTGTGCCGTCGGTACACGATCGGAAGGGAGACATACCATCGAGGATGCGAGCATCGTTGTTCAGCTGCTGGAAGTTGCTAGGATTGTGGGAAAAAATGTTGCCGTTGGTGTTGTATGCAAGGTACTTGGTGAGCTTCATGAAACCCTCAGCATGATCAAAGACGCTGCAGGGGAAGGCGAGACAGCAAGCTGTCATCGGAGAGAGACCAGGGCCATTATAAAGGGCATGGTTGTAGCATTCGACGAACCACGGCTTGATCTTGTGGAGGTACGTCGGGGCGAAACCTACAGGTTAGAGGTTCAAGTCAGCAAAGTCCGTCTAGAGTAGGTCGCATCGTATCAGGCCATATTGGCGCAATAGGCATGGTTCGAAACGGGATCGTTCTGAGGCTGACATACCGAATTGCTCGCCGACGCCAATAGCTACCCAGGCGCGCTCTGTATGCGTCGCCTTCAAGTTCGCGGGGAGGGTGTTACAACCGTTGTGCAAGGCACGCAGCCAGACTTCAAAAGCATAGCCGAAACCAATGCCTCTATTCTCAAAGACGGCACTGGGCTAGAGGAGGGTCAGTATGCGTAGTATAAGAATAACAGGTGCGTACGCTGCTCGGGAACGCGTGACCGGGCATTAGGCAGTCCACTATACCTCACAATGCTTCACAAGTACAACATCGAGAGCAATTATGTACACACCACGCCCAAAGACAGCAGGCCACGGTGAAACAGAAGGAAATACATACCAGCTCGGGACGCAACCTCAGCAGCTGCTGAAAGTATGTCGAATGCTTAACCAAGACCGCTCTGGAGACTCGGAACTGAACAATCCGCGCGCGCTTGGGGTTGGGGTTCGTCGGGTTCGTAGCCGTATTGTTGATAGCCTTCTCAGTGAGGGCCGACTTGGCTTCAGGCGTAAGCTGGATGTGGAAGTCGCCATCGCTGACGATCTCGATCTTGAGGACGCTGTTGCTGCTGGTGAGACCAGGCGGGGGGGTCTTCTTGGTGGGCGCGAGGGCGCCGGAGGCGGGATTGGAGGTTGTTGCAGCGGCCATTGGGATGGCGTGGAAGATGGCGCGGTATCTGATGGTGAATTATGATATTTGTGTGGAGGCGAGGTGGCGGTTGCGGTCGGGGAGGCTCTTGGGCCGTAGTAGTCAGGGAAGGCGCCAGACGGAGCGGGAAAACTTGACAGAACAGGAAGCCACGGAAAGTCCAAGCAAAGCAGGAGAGCTGTGTAAGCGGTTGGGAATGTTGTGAGTGAGGGTGGAAGTGAGAGCTGTTCGAGTCGAGGGAAGTGCTCGTTTCAATATTGAAAACCTATTCTGCCGGAATCTCTGCTACACGACCTCGTCTTCCGCCTCTGCATCCATCTTCCAAAAACGAGCATGTGCAAGAGCAGTGAAATGCGGATGTATGATGACCGGAAAGAGCTTGGACACAATGAAATCAGCAAGGAAAAGGGTAACAAAACAACCCACCAACGAGGTGACAATGCATTCCGGCAGCCTAAGGGTATATATCTCAAAACACAAAAGCCGCGTGCCCATCCTATACGCCAACATATGCATCTCATGCCGTGTACACACCGTGCACCTCCTGCCTCTAGCCCGTTTTCAAGTACCCCACCAATCCATCCGCGCCCACCAGCTGCAATACCACAGTACAACTGTGATTAACTGTCCATCAAATCCGAGCGCCTACATGTTCAGTGCAGTTTAACCAGAAGACTTCACCGACACCGCCTTCCCCTTTCCCTTGTCCGCATGCTCAGCGGATACAGGACTGGCAGGGGCATCGACATCGTCACCTGCATCGCTCCCCTCACCATTTCCCTTCCATTCGGAGCTTCGGCGACTCAACTTGCCCGGACCTGCAAGTTCCCTCGGGCTTGCGAGAGGGCTGGTCGGGTTGGGTCCGATGGAGCCGTTGATACTATCAGTCCGGCCATGGCCTAGACGTCCGCTGCGCACACTCAGACCGTCTGTATTCTGCTTGTTGGCGTAGTAGCTATTCCGCTCGCTGCTGAGCGCCGGAGCCGCGACCCCTGAAGTGGAGTACAGACTTGCCCGCTCTGCATTGGTAAAACCACCAACGCCAGGCCTGTTCTGCGGACTGTATATCGTGTCGGGGTTTCCAGATAGCACGCTGAGCGGGAGCGACTCTCGACTGCCACCCCAGACGGAAGAAGGGGCCAAGGCGCGGACGGAGGCGTTGGTATCGAGCGAGTTTCGGCGGCGGCGTTGAGAGGACGAAGCCAGCGTAAGGATGGAGGCATTATCCGTGAGCATGTTGTTGGCCGTCGCAGCCTGGTAGGTGGCTGGCTGTGACTGCGGCGCCAGATGTGGAGGTATCGCTGACGGTGGAGGCGACGTCGGGAACTGATGGGTAAATTGTATCGGTGGACCATTGGCTGCTTGCGTGTGGGTCTGACCACCTCCCAATGCGTTGTTGGGACCGGTAGATTGTATAGTGGTCAGAGTTGTGGTGAGCGAGCGCTCTGAATGGGTTGGTGATGAGAACGTGCTTCCTCCACCAATTGTGTTGCTGATGCCCGTCTCTGCCTTGGATCTTCCAGAATGCACCGTTCCGGCATTGGTGGCCACGGTCGGTGCCGTCGATTTGTTGCTCTTGTCCAATCCGCGGTGGTGGCCGGTGCCACTGGCTTCCTCGGCAGAAGTGAAGCTCTCGTTCGATTGTGGGGTGACACCGCTGGAGAAGGAGAGGTGTCCATTCCCGTTGCCATTGCCATTGCTATTGCCGTTGCCGTTGGCGTTGCCGTGGCCCGACTCGGGATATGGATTGTTCTTCGCGGCGGTCTTCTTCGACTTGGGCTGAGATGCGCCCTGACTCTTCTTCCCGGATGCGCCTGGGGAGTCGGAGGTGGACGATTTGAGGTTCGCGAGGCGCTTCATGAAGCCCGCAAAGGGCCGCTTGCGCGCATTGCGATCTTTCCCCATGGGTGTCAGCACCATCTCTGCTTTGGTGTCCAGAAAGGAGGAGGGAGAGACGAGGGCTGGAGAAGGGGTGGCGGTGCCAAGGGACATACCATGCGGCCTCGATGCGGCCTCGGCGGCGGTGGCCATTCTGCTAGGGCTGGATGCCGTGCACCGGCGGGCTGATTCGAGAGGGGCTCCGTCTGTCTGCGTGGCACGAATCTTGGGCGGATGGTCCGAAGGCTGGCGCTGCTCCACGTGGAGGACTGGATTGGCAACGACGAGGCTGCCGTTGGGAGCCGGGCCAGAACAGGCGCAAAGCGAGCGGAGGCGGAGTTGGGCGTGGACGCAGGTTCCTGTCGGCCGCTAAGAATGCGGGCGATGGCAATCTCTCTGGATGTTCCGCAGTCAGGGCGGTGTTTGGTGTTGAGGGTCTCCGCAGCAGCCGCGGCCCGTGCCTTTCCGTGGCGGCGATGCGTACGCGCCTGAACGCCCTAGTGCAAATCCTGAAGACCCGCCGGCCAAGCACCGACACTACACAGGTAGTGGTATGAGATCATGAGCTGGCCGTGCTCTGTATAATCGTGCCTATGTATGGCGAGTACGGCTCGACTCACACGTAAGCTTGCCTTTGCCCTGTCACGGTCCATGGCCCACGGTCGCAACGGATGCATCCTGCCTTTGCCCGATGCCGTGGTCGCCCAGATCAAGTCGTCGACGGCGATTGTGTCCCTGGTCGGAGTCGTTCTGGAGCTTGTAAAGAACTCGCTCGATGCGGAGGCTGCCCGGATCGAGGCGACGGTGGACTTCACGCGGGGCGCCTGCACGGTCGAGGACGATGGCCTCGGCATTGCCCCGTCTGAATTTCGCGAAGACGGAAGCCTCTGCAGATTGTATTGTCAGTACCGTCCCAGCAAACCGAGCCTTGCAGCGCTGACACGCGCGAGGCACCTCCAAATACTACTCCGAACGTGTCTCCCTTGGCCGCCATGGCATCTTTCTTGCTTCCCTCTCCGCCATGTGCCTCTTGCAACTCGTCTCCCGCCACCACGAGAATCGCTCCCTCAACCTGTTGTCGCTCCACCACTCCAGGGTGATCGACCGACAGCTTCCGGCGCAGGCGCAGCATGAACTTCACCGGAAGCACGGCACCCGAGTGACGGTGCGCAATTTATTTGGCAACCTGCCCGTGAGGGTCAAGCAACGGGCAGCTTTGACGGAGCACAGGTCCGGGCTGGATCGCCTCTGGGAGTCGCTGAGAAGAGAGGTGACGGGTCTGCTGCTGAGCTGGAGACAGCCCGTGGCGCTCAGGATCCGAGATGCAGACGGTACCACGCTACTAAAACTTTCCGACTCTAGTCGAGCGAGTGGAGCAGACGTGCCCCGCTCACCGGGATCGCAGTTCTTGCTGAACATCCTGACCCAGGCAAACTTGATTGCTTGTGACGAGTGGTCGTCGTGGATTCCGACGTCAGCATCTACCTCTGCCATCTCCATCAAGGGCGCCATATCTCTCCACCCTGCACCGACCAAGCGCGTGCAATTCATCTCCATCGGGGTCAGGCCCCTTTCCATCGAGTCAGGCCACAATGAACTCTTTGAAGAGGTCAACCGCGTCTTCTCCCTGTCTGGCTTTGGCACTGTCGAGGACTCCGCCAACGTCGATGCGATCGAGAAGGTCAGGCGGCAGGGCGACAAGCGATTCAAGAGCGACGGTTATACCAACAGGCAGCGCACAGCTCGTAAAGGCGTTGACAGGTATCCGATGTTCCACCTCCGCATATCGTTGAAAAGCAGCAATGATTCCACCTGGTTTGAAGAGGAAACGAATCTACAAGCAGTGGTGGGAGTCTTGAACGCGATGATCACGCAATGGCTGTCGGCACATCATTTTCGGCCACATAAACCTCGCGCGAAATGGAACGGCCAGAGCATCCCTTTTGATGCAACTGGCAGCGCAGACTCTGAGAGAAACACTGAACTATCAAGTCCTCGGTCGGTGAGATCCGATTCGAAAGTACCAGGGAGGTCATGGCCACGTAGAGTAAAGAAGCCAAAAACGACAGCCGTGGACAAGACCTTCAACCCACAGCCCGGACCTTTCGCTCAATGGTCACGTATCAAGAGCGGCAAAGCCGACTTTTTCGAGGATTTCAACGTTGAAAGGAAGCTTCAGGACAAAGAGAATTCAACCCGGCTCTCAAGTGAACATTCTCACCCAGATACTTTAATTACTTCAATACCCACAGAGCCCGAAGCAATCGACGAGGGCGCTGAAGACAGAGTCATGACCTGGACCGATCCTTCCACTAAACAGACTTTCCTCCTCAATGCACGTACTGGCTGCGTACTACCACGACCGCCTTCACCGAGCTTCAATGTCCCGTCTATTGGTCCGCAAAGAGCTACTTTGGCTCAATATAATCAGCCATTACGGCTCACACAAAGATCAGCCACAGCAAGCGATGCATCAACGCCCTGGCTCAGCAGCCTGCTGCAGACTTGGGAGAATCCCGTCTTCAAACCATCCGAGAAAGGCATTCAGCAAGTCTGTTTACATGAGCACAAATTCGACAATCGCGACGACAGACAGGGGACTGGCGTTAGCAAATTGTCCAAGGTTAGTCTTGCGAAGGCCGAAGTGATGGCACAGCTGGACAAAAAATTCATCCTTGTCAAGATGCGAAATGTGCCAGGCAGTTCGACTGATTCAGGAACCGGGGCTGAGGTGCTGGTCTTGATTGATCAGCATGCCGCAGATGAGCGTGTCCAGGTCGAAAATCTTCTCTCCGAACTCTGCAAGCCCCTACCCAAAGACCACATACACTCTGGATATCGCTCGAAGCTCGGTCATCAATCACACGTCGCTTTTGTCATTCTGAAGAAACCGATACAATTCGCCGTGGCCAACCAAGAGCAACAGCGTTTCATCACACACGCAGCCAAGTTTGCGGCATGGGGCATACTTTTCAATGTCGAACCTTTGGATTCAGGGAGGCAACAACATGTGCTGTCGGTGACGACGCTGCCTCTTGTAATATCAGAACGATGCAAAACAGACCCGCAAGTTCTCATCACATTTCTCCGTTCAGCCTTGTGGAAATATGCAGATGCACCGCACTCTACAGGTGCGATCCAATCCGACCTCTCCGAGCCTGAAGAAGCAGCGTCTTGGGTTAGACAAATATCGACCTGCCCAGATAGCCTCATCGACCTCGTCAACTCTCGCGCTTGTCGCTCGGCAATCATGTTCAATGATGAGTTGAGTTTGGAAGCATGTGCGGCATTGGTAAAAAGACTAGCCAAGTGTGTTTTCCCCTTCATGTGTGCGCATGGACGACCGAGCATGGTGCCGTTGGTTGATTTGGGCGGTGTTGGCGGAAAGACCTCTCCAGGCTTTGGTTCCCCGAATGACCTGGAAAAGAAAGATTTTGTGAGCGCATGGAAGGTGCGGAAGATGTGATTCTTGTTGATGAGGACGATATGTATGAACGCAATGAGACCTGAGTAGCCACATAGAAAGGCAGCCAAGTCAATTAAACGTCCGGGTTTCTCTAGGAACATTCTAAGAGGGCCTATAGCGAAGTAGATGAAGTTCGAATAAGCGTGACAAATTGGTTCCAAAGATGCGGCCTCGTGTTTCGCTGCAAGCCTGCGACGACGAGCTTTCGGGGAAATTTCTCAATCTGGCCGCCCCAGATTCAGGCGTGCAGCACGCAACACACTGAAACATACTCTTCGCGATGAATGCGGCTGAAGATGGCCGCAAGGAATCGGGGATGTAGAACATGCCCTCGGGACTCGTCCAACAAGGCGCACAAGGCTGACATCGCTCAGCTACGAATAATACTGCGACATGTATGAGATGACGAGCCCGGATACGGTTCCAGATCAACGGCGCGAGGCAGTGCGCGACGGGCTCTCGCATCGCGGTATTGAAAAGGAAAGAAAAATTCGCGAGGATCCTGGAACCAGACGAAGTGCATCACATCACGTGTGACGCTAGCCTTCGCATTGACCGCCCGAGACGGACGCTGACCTCATCTCCCCTTGCACAGCCAGACACAGCTCTCCGGCGCGCAAACAAAAGCCCAATGATGTCTGTCCTACTTCTTTCCCGCATCTCCTTTGCTTCCTCCTGCGCATGACGTACCATGCGCCTTCAAACAGGATGCTCAGACTGGCGTATCTCTGTCGCCTACCCTCAAAACTCCGGCGGAAAGCCCGTCGCTCCCGCATGATAGCCATGCTTGTCGCCATCGCCGTCACCATCATCTTCATAACGCCCTTTTACATCATCTACAAGCCGCCCACGTCCCTGATTCGCAAGTTCATGAGGAGGTGGCCCGATGTCCTGTGGCATGTGAACACGTCGGAAAAGGTCATTGCGCTGACCATCGACGATGCACCGAGCCCTTATTCGCAACAGATCATGGATATCCTGAAACAGAATGATGTGCATGCGACCTTCTTTGTAATCGGAGGGCAGGTCCCGGGGAGAGAAGGTGTTTTGAAAGAGATGGTCAGGCAAGGACATGAACTGGGGAATCATGCCATGCATGATGAGCCCTCTGTCAAATTGCCGGATTCGGAACTGATCCACCAAATGGACACGGTCGACGGCATGTTGAACACTGCCTACAAGGCCGCCAGTTCAGACTCGCATCCGCCACGTTACTTTCGGCCTGGCTCAGGTTTCTTTTCCAAGCGCATGCGCAAGCGAATGGATATGCTCCAGTACCGCATTGTGCTTGGCGATATTTACCCGCACGACGCGCAAATACCGTACTGGAGGATCAACGCGGCTCACATCTTGAGCATGCTAA
Source organism: Corynespora olivacea (assembly GCA_019202945.1). NCBI lineage: Eukaryota > Fungi > Ascomycota > Dothideomycetes > Pleosporales > Corynesporascaceae > Corynespora > Corynespora olivacea. Next base: position 44,027 of record JAGQEM010000206.1, read on the forward strand.
AGCCTGGCGGGATCATCATTTGTCACGATCGGAGAAGTTGGACGGTGCCCATGCTGAGGAAGGTCATTCCTGAGATCAAGAGGAGGGGGTATCAGATCACCACGGTTTCTGGATTGGTGAAAGAAGCGCCCATGGAGAGGAGGAGGAAGACGCCTTGAATGGAGGCTGATTTGGAAAACGCGAAAACGTCCATTTTGTCGGGATGTCTTCCAAGCCGGGAATGAAGCATAACCCGGTGTTGACTCAGCCACCTCCTCTCCGCCTCGTTTGATCTTCCGCTCAGGCGCGATAGGGCGACGTTCAAGGGCTTAAATATCGAAGCTCTGACGATCGAACTTCGCCTCAGTTACAATAACGGACCGATGTAAAGGGGAAAAGTGACTACATACAGTGGTCATCTTGGTCTCGTGCGATAGATGTGTACATCTTACGACCACCATATCATCGTTTTGAGTAGGTGCTATGGATGACAAAGCATTACGGAAGAGAATGCGCGAGGGAGGGGGATTACTTCCCGTGCAAAACCAATGCGATACTGTAGGGAGGATACCGGATGCTCACATGGAGACATCTGATTAGCTCACTCGATGAGCACAAAGCTTCCAAAAATGTACATATCACAGTATAGACTTTCAAGCCTCACAGCTATGTATCACCGCCACTATATGAACACATGATGCCATTTCCTCACCCTACAAGGCCTTCCTCAACGCGCTCTTGAAGGGAATAATCTGCACCTTCTCCCAATCCCACACCTCCCCGCTAACATAGACATCCTTCTTCAACCTCTCCAAAACTTCTTCCCTCGTCTTCGCGCCGATCAGCATGGCCGAGCCCGTCATTTTAGGCGCGACACCGTCTGCGAGAGGTTCTTCGAGGGTAGCACCTGCACATGTACAAGCCTCCATCAGCAAAAGCCCACATCCTCAAGAAAACGGCAACACGCGGACAAGATGTGGGAAGACGGGCGGAAGAAATAAAAGAAAACGAGTAAGCAAGCAAGCAAGCAAGCAAGTAAGTGAGGAAAGAAAGAAGGGAAAAACGTACCACCCCACAGCCAAAACGACTCGTCATCCGCTTTCAACCCTTCCAAATGCTTCGGCCGTACACTCAACCGTTTCTCCAACGCGCCCTCGTGGTCCGGCGCAATGACCAGCCATTCCTGCAGCGGAGCCGCGGGACTCGACGTCGACGCCATGCTTCTCCTCACGTGAAGCTGCAGTCTATGCGGTGGTGATGCGAACCTCGGTGTGCCGTGCGTCGTGTGCCAACGTGCCGAACGGAGCGTGGTCGTAGCCGCAGAGAGGAAGGGCGACCGGAGAATAACGGGTGCTGCAAGAGGTGGCATGCGAGCTAGGTAAATTGATTATGCGAAGGAGGGATGATGAAATGTGGGGTCGTGGGTGAAGGGTGGTGGTGTGGGTGGGGTGTGGGCGCGGTTCCGAAGTCGCTGGGCAGCAGCGAGGTGGGACCTTTGATGCGGCTTTACACACTCGCGGGTTCGGTAGGGTAGATAGGGCTTCGGATTGCGATTGCGGCTGCGATTGCGATTGGGAGAAGAGGAATTGTGCGGGTTGATTGTGGCTTATAAGGCGTGTTGTTTATACGTTGTACTGTGTAGGGCGCGTTGCTTCGGAAAGGTTCCGCCATTGTTTGTAGGTGCAACAGTTGAACCAAGACTACCTGGATGTACTCAACTCTTATAATCAGAACACCCGGCACCTTTCGCTAAGGACGATAACCTGATCCATCCAACACCTGAAAAACACTACTCAAAAAGAAGTCTGCCCAAAACCGAATACATCCAAAAAAAACAGAACCATATACACTGACAACAACGAGCACGGCTAGATGCCACAGACTCTGGCAACGCTTCCCACAATTGTCCAGCTTCAAAAGGTACTCACTCATGCAGCCTCCGTCCTGGCGCCCAGGAGCTTTCTCCTCTGCTTCTCCGCCCACTCCCTACTCGCGATCCTGCTGCGCTCCGCCGCCTCAGCTCTCGCTCTTTTAGCGGCCTCCTCTTTCTCCCTCCTTTCCTGATCCCTGGCCTCTTTCTCTATCTTATCCCGATTAAACACCTCCTTGCCCCTCAGCCTCAGCGCAGCAGCATCGGCGGGTGTGACCGTGCTCTTACCCCCAATGCTATTGCGGCTCGAAGAGGCGGTGGACGTGGCGCGTGAGAGCGTCATGCTGTTGCGTTTATTACCAGCGACGTTCTCCTTGCTCATGCCGTTCAAGCGGGCGGTACTGGAGGCAGTTTGGCGGACCGGGGCGGGGGGCTTCCGGACGGGAGCCGGCCGGGCCTTGAAGGAAGATGCTTGGGCTTTCCTGGCGGTTTCCGCTTCTTCTTCACGCTTGAGACGCTCTTCCTTCTGTGCCTTGAGTTTGGCGGCTATGGCTTCACCCGGGAGCTGGAAGTTGGGTACTGTAGGCGCCTTCGTTGATTTAGGTGGAGGAAAACTGATGGGGCGAGCGATGGGTTTCTGGCCTTCAGCTTCTCGTCTCAGACGCTCTTCCTTTTGAGCTTTGAGCTTCGCGGCTATGGCCTCTCCAGGCAGCTGGAAGTTTGCTACTGTGGGGGGCTTGGTCGACTTTGGAGGCTTGGGGAGATTGACGGTACGGGTGGCAGGTTCCTCGCCTTCAGCCTCTCGTTGAAGTCGTTCCTCCTTTTGTGCTTTCAACTTCGCAGCAACGACTTCCCCTGGAAGCTGGAAGTTGGGTTTCGTTGGGGGTTTGGTAGACTTCGGTGGTGGAGGCATGCTAACTGGTCTAGGTTTGGCCGGGCCATTTTCTGCTTCTCGCTTCAGGCGCTCTTCCTTTTGAGCTTTCAGCTTGGCAGCGATAGCTTCGCCGGGGAGCTGGAAGTCTGCTTTAGTAGGTGCCCTCGTCGACCTTTGCGGTGGTGGAGGCGCAGGGAATGACATGCTGATGGGTCGGCGTTTCGAAGCCAGATAGTCTGTAACCTCTCCTGATCCTTTCCTCATATCTTTGGAAGGTGCAGCGCGTACACTGGATGCACGTGCGAGGGTTCCTCTAGGTGCGGCAGGTTTGAGAGACTTGGGTGCAAGGCTGGGGTTTCTGGATACCCTGGAAGCCAACGGCGACTTCTTGGGTGTTGCGGTCTTCGGGAAGGCCCTCTTTGAAGGGGATTGTTCGTCGCCCGACTGGTCGAACTTGGGGATGACGGTCCCCACATTTTCCAGAGCCTCTTCCAGCGCATCAAAAGCTTCAATGGACTCCTCGAGACGCATAGGTGATTTGGAGGGACTACGCGAAGACGGTCGGCTGGACGTACGACTTGCTATTGGAGTTGCTCCCCCCTCGCATGGCTTTTCTGATGACAATGTCTTTGGCTCCGGCTCAGAAGTGACTTCCACCGAGGGCGCGATGACCCCCTCTGTTGTTTCGACGGGAGTAGGTTCCGTGAGCGTTTCAATGTCTTGAGCTTTCTCCTCCTGGGCTGTTACAACTGACGTCTTGGCAGGCTCTTCTGCTTGTACTGGGGTCTCCTGGGTCTCTTCGACCGCCTCCGCTTCTGCCGCTGCGATGGGATCCTCTTTAACCATATCTCTGTACGACTCTGCGGGAGGGTCTTCGGCCACTGGCGTCTCTTGCGGTTCGGCGGAGTCGAGTTGCGCCCCTGCATCGGTATCCCCGAAGTCGATATCGATTGGCTCTGTCGAAGGAGGGCCGCGCGGACGAAGCGATGTCGCGAAATCTTCTTGTTGTTTGGCCAATTGGCGTCGTGTCATACGTACGGTGCGCGGCGGGCTCGCAGGCTGTCCATCGCACTCCACAGCACTCGCAATATTACCTGGACTCCACTATTAGCTGGTAATGTGATTAGCGTTCGCATCCCAGCACGTACCGTCGGTGGGCTCCTTTGCCAGCTCATCGACTGCTGCGTCGATTGCGGGGCTTCCTGCAGCCGCCCGCCCATCGTCCAAGGCGTCCACCACTTGGACAATCTCGTCGATCGCCTTCCCCCTTTTCCCCTTCTTTGCGCCGCCTTTTGCTTTGCTCTTCTTGGGTGGCATCTTCTGGCTGCGAGGTTCCTCGTTCTCAGGCTCAATGGCGGTGTTGATGGTCACTTCGCCCAATGGAATGCGCCCCTTGGGGTCGCTATGCGGATTTGACGCGTCGGCTGTCTCGATGCTGATGTCGGCTTGCTGGGCTCCTGCGTCTGCGTCTGCTTCTGCTTCTGCGCGCAGGGCCGCGCGGGTGAGGCGCATGTTCGCAACAGAGTCGATATCGTAGAGGTGCCGGTGGGCTACTCTGCAAGTGTGCAGTGGTGACGATGTTGGAGCCGAGCATGGATCAAATCGTGGGGTTGCAGTGTTGATGTTTACCAGGATCCACCCACAATAAACAAATCGCCCTAATCTTATCTGATCCCGTTGGATCCGACCGGATCTGTGAATCACGTGGCCCTCACGTCCGCGGAAACTCCCTCTATCATTGGAACGTCTCGCGGCGGCGATCCTAGCCAGTTGGTGCTTTTCGGTCTAGCAGTTCGTCATTGTTCCGCCAAACTTTTGGTGTCGGCAGAGTCCAAGAGCCTCAACTCTTCGTTCTTTTTTGTTTTTTGCTAGTTGCCCCCACAGCTCACTGGACCATCGCTCATTCCATCCCATCCATCCCTTCATCCAGGTGACCACGCGCGAACAATTCACAAGCGTCCCGTCGCTCTTTTACGTCTTCCGATCCCGGACCCTCACACCCTCGGGAGCTCTACCGACAACCGCCATACTGGCTGCCCCACGCCGACTCCTTGGTGCCTTTAATTCCCGCCTCTACCCCTCATTTACCAGATCCCGTGTCGTCACCGTGGCTCCCTCACGCCCAACTGCTCGTCTCGACCTCTTTTCGCGCCATCTGGAACCGAACCCCTTCCTGGAGTTAAATACGCCCTTCTCTACCGAGCGCAGCGCACGTTTTGTTGACGAACGCGGCAACTTCATCCCCTCAAAGAAACCGCCGGAACCGCCCGTACCGCAGAAAGCTGTTGAGACACCACCGCAAGTACCGCCAGAAGTGCCGCCAACACCTACCACGATGTCCACCCAGCCTGAACACCCTGCCCTGCTCATTCCGGGCCCAATCGAATTTGACGATGTCGTTCTCCAGGCCATGGGTCACTACAGGTATGCTTGGAGCTCCCAATGCAGTGCGGGGGCATGCTACTGACGTGGCTATAGCGAATCCCACGTCGGCCAACCCTTCGTGAACGTCTTCGGCGACGTGCTCGCGAACCTGCGCAAGCTCTTCCAGACCACCGACCCCGCCGCCCAGCCCTTTGTTATCTCTGGCTCTGGCACGCTCGGCTGGGACCAAGTCGCGGCAAACCTCGCCGAGCCCGGCGATGAGGCGCTCGTCCTACACACCGGATACTTTGCCGATTCGTTCGCGGACTGCTTCGAGACATATGGCATCAAGGCTACACAGCTCAAGGCACCCATTGGTGATCGCCCGCAGCTTGACGAGGTGGAGGCGGCCTTGAAGGAGAACAAATACAAGATCCTTACTGTCACGCATGTGGATACCAGCACAGGTGTGCTGAGCGACATCAAGGCATTGAGTGAGCTCGTGCACAGGGTCAGCCCTGACACGTTGGTTGTGGTGGACGCTGTATGCAGTGTAGGTAGCGAAGAGATCCGCTTCGACGACTGGAAGCTCGACGTTGTCCTCACGGCATCGCAAAAGGGCATCGGCAGCCCTGCTGGCCTCAGCATCCTCATGGCATCCGGTCGCGCCATCGAGACCTTCAAGGCACGCAAGACAAGGCCGACATCATACTTTGGATCATGGAAGAACTGGCTACCAATCATGCAAAACTACGAGGCGAAGAAGCCCTCTTACTTTGCGACCCCTTCCCCGCAACTCGTCCGCGCCCTCGATGCCTCGCTGAAGCAGATCCTCTCCAAACCCATCGAAGAATACTATGCTGCCCACAGTGCCGCGTCGCACAAGGTCAAGAAGGCCGTTGCTGACCTTGGCCTCAAGCAGCTTGCATCGAAACCGGAGAACCAGGCCAACGGCATGACTGCAATATACCTGCCCGAGGGCGTTGCACCTCCCCAAGTCCTGCCCAACTTGTTGAAGAAGGGCGTCATTTTCGCCGGCGGTCTGCACAAGGAGATTGCAGCCAAGTATATCCGGTTTGGACACATGGGTGTTAGTGTTACAGATCCGAGCCGGCCTGATATCACCAAGGCCATTGAGAGCTTGAAGGAGAGCCTTGGCGAGGTTGGATATAAGAATTAGACATAGAGATCGAATGTGTAGAAAGAAAGACTGAATGTAAAGTGTACATTATGTCTTCGAGACTCTTATATGTAATGTATTTGTAGGGGATCTTCATGCTTCACCATCATCTATGATATCGCTATGACTATCCCAAGAGCTCTCTTGGTGAGAGACTGATGAACGATGACTCCCTAAATTCGAAGTGAAGTGGGCGTTTGAAAAACCAGAGTCGGTAACGGTGATACTACGATGACCTTGAGAAAAGCACACTCATAATTGGTAACATTGGAAAATATAGCCTCTAGCAACAAGCAGTGGGTCGATTTGTGTTGTTGTCGGGTGTATTCGGGTTCGACCTGATAATAGTGTACCAGATTTCCCTTGAAACAAGCCTATCACGAAAGGACCAATAGTTATTGCCCTTGACATATTCCTTCCGCTAATCCCATTCAGGCAGGCAGTGTTATATATTGCGATCTCCCGAACAAGTTTTCTTGGCAGGATCGGTGAATACCTGGCAACGGAAGGAATCAAGACTTTTTACTTTGAGTTGCTTGGCTGCTGCTTATTTTGGCTGTATCGCGACACTAGAGAGTGGGCAATGCAGTGGTGATGGACCAGGTATATAAGTTGCACAACATCGTTGTGGATTGCTTTCTGGCTTCGAGCTTTTTATCTTGCTTCAAAGATCGAGCTACATCAGGTGACTTCTAATCTAAAACTTCGCCAACATGCGTTACACCTATTGCATCGCCGCTCTCGCGGTTACCGTCGTGGCTCTGCCAAAGCCTGACATCTCGACTGCGGAGAAGTTTGTCATCGAACTTAAAGGAGGCGAGCGTCGCGAAGTCACCGAGACGGAGAAATTCCAGCTCAAGCTCGTAAGTCCCCACCACTCTCTCCTCCATCCTTACTAACTAGCACCACAGGATGGCACCAACTTCTTCGACGTAACCGAATTCCAGGACTTCACACCTGCATCCCTCTCCAAGCGTCAAGCCGTCACCTACCCTACCACTCTCACCCAAAATGCCTCCGTCACAGCACTCAACGCCAAACTCTCATCTTCAAACATCAAAACCAACCTACAAACCTTCTCCAATTTCAACAACCGCTACTACAAGGCTACCACCGGCAAGCAGTCATCGGATTGGCTGCTGGCGCAGGTCCAGAGCTACATTCCCTCGGGAAGCGTGGCAACGGCGGCGCAGTTCGCCCATAGCTGGACGCAGAGTAGTGTTATTGCGAAGATTCCGGGCAAGAGCACGAAGACCGTTGTAGTAGGCGCGCATCAGGATAGTATGAACCTGAACAGTCCTACGAGCGGGAGAGCGCCTGGTGCAGGTATGTCATTCCTCTCAACCTCAAGATGCAGATCTGTGCTAACTTGAGACCAGACGACAATGGTTCCGGCAGCATGACCATTCTCGAGGCTTTCCGCACCCTTCTATCCAACTCCACTATCGCATCTGGAGGTGGCGCACAGACGATCGAATTCCACTGGTATGCCGGTGAAGAAGCCGGCCTTCTTGGATCCCAAGCTATCTACTCTTCATACAGCTCCTCTGGGCGCAACATTGTCGGTATGCTGAACCAAGACATGACTGGCTACACCGCTGGATACAAGAACGCCGGCTTGACGCCCAAGTTCGGCGTTATCACGGATTATGTCAACGCGGCGCTTACGGCATTTACAAAGAGGGTCATTACGGCCTACACGACCACTGGATATGCTGGTGAGTTGCTCCTTCCGCTTAATCTTCATAGGTTCCAGTGCTGATTGTATCTAGATGACACGTGTGATTATGCTTGCAGTGACCATGCAAGTGCTTATCGCTACAACTACCCTTCCGTTATGATCTACGAGTCTGAGATAAAGTACGAGAACCCGAACACCCATACTACTTCAGACACGATTGACCTTGTTGACTTTACACATGCTCTGGAGCATGCGAAGTTGGTAATCGGATTTGTTGTTGAGTTAGCTTTTGCGACTTTGTAGAGGTATGATTGAACAAGATGGTGCTTAATGAGATTGCAAATCTATAGTTCTTTCATGAACACTTGATATGTCGTGCCACATTGTCAGGGTGAAGTTTTTCCACGGTGAGAAGTGATGGGTATTCGAGAAATATAGTGACTGAGCTGCCATGAAAGAATGTAGATACTGATCTCCGTGACCTATGACCAGCAATGGAAACCGGAGCCATAAACCAGAGTTTTTGAGCGCCCTTAAAAAGGCTATTGCTTCTGAATGTGAAACGATTCCCCTTGCCCTCCGATATGACCCCCATAAGTTTGCTGAAAAGCCATGTTTGCGAGGGTCTCGTCTCAGAGATGAGAAACCCATGAAAATAGAGTAGACCCCAAACTTCCAAGTATCCCCAAAGAGTTTCACCCCATTGAAGAACTGACTCCGAAATGAGCTATCAAAGGATTGCAGGAAAATGATACCGCCGAAACCAAACTGTGCAGAGAGTGGGATGAACAGTAACAATCAAACCAAAACTGTTCAGCACCCTGATTCCCCACATGTTTTGAGCACATATCATTTGATACCGGCGGTCAATTTTTCTCGAGGTCACGTTTCATGCCTTCGAGAAGCTGCAAAGCGGTAAGCCAATGGTAAGGGTTTGAGGGAGAGGGTGTGCAACATAATTTCACTTACTTCATTTTAGCTAGCAAACGACCCTAGCTTTATCTATCACTACCTGTATGACTCCAAATTCACTATACAAAGCTCAAAAATTCCTTTAAACTTCCAGTATATCCAAAATCCAGTCATTTGTATTTAAGAGTTAGAACTTCTGGATTTGCGCGACTGTAAGCTTCCTCGACGATCTGTCCTATAGTGACGCTACGTCCTCTCAACATGCCACAATACCCTCTTTTCAGATCGCTGTGGACATAATACCCTGCTATTCAAAAGGTATGGATACCTTGAATGTGGCCAGTACTGCACTATCTTGCCACAAGTACAAAAGATCACTCAGCTGAAGGATCGATACCCAGCGCTCCACAGGAATTTTTTGGAAGAACTGCGAGCGATGCCGCGACAAGAGAACCACCAAAAAGAGAGGATATGAGAGACAGCAAAGATTCAACAAGGCAGACTATAAGGGTTCCTCTACCATACAAGAGAAAACTAGAGTCGGATACGCTCGAGGCCAATACCGCTGATAGCGCCCCGACCGATGAAGCGATAATTGAACGGTTATGTATAGCATGTACGGAGTCAATCACAGTAGATGCTTTTCCAAGTCTCACCAATTGTGCTCATGCACCAGAATTTTGTCAAGACCGATTGATGAGGTGGTTCATAGTGACCCATTTCATACTGACGAAACCTGCGACGCATACAATGAGCGTAAACGAAGAGAAGATGCGCAAGGTCGTATCCGTCAAGACCAAGACGAGGCGAGTCGGGTAGAGGCCATGCGTTTGTCAGTCGAGTGCCCTGGAGGTGGCATCGATATACCAAAGCCCGAAGGCTGTGATCATATGACGTGTAAGTCTTCCGTGGCAGTAGAAAGTATGAAGTTGACTTTATAGCTTTATGAAGACGAGATAAAGGAGGCTGTGAATTCGAATTTTATTATTTTTGTCGAGCCCCATACAACGGCATTAGAGGTATTCGACAGATCGGAAACCTTGCGTACGAATCAACTTGACCCTATCACCCTCAACGACTACAACCACATTCTGAGCAATATGGTAATGTGTATATCCCTATCTGAGCAATTCCCTCTTGTGTGCGGGTAAAACGGCCACAGATTTGCGTCTGATCAGCGATCGGAATCTCAAGCGCACAAAATCGAGTGCATTAGAACGCTATTGATAGTGTTTGGAGACTTTCACGGCGACCTAAAAAGAGACATCTTGAATGAGGTACGATTTTTGTTAGTGCTTGGACCTACTTTACTCTTTTCTTCTGGAATACTTTATGCGGTAGAAAGCGCTGCAGTGCGTGCTGCACCCTATAGTAAAGGACCTTCCTGCATTCCGATTCTTAGAAGTTATCATGCTTCTAAATTAACATACCTTTTGGACCCACTACACGACATAGTGATTTTGGGAGAGGAAAACAGTATGTATGGCCTCATTAGAATCATATATATATAATATGCTTCACACATCTTCAGGTTTACCTTCAGTGACATTGACGCATGATCCGGTATTCATAACTGATCAACGTTTGAACGACGCTTGTCTGAAACGATCAATTCGAAAGTGACGTTAATTTTAGATGAAAAATGTTGAATGGGCTCTGATAATCACAGTCGATTATCACAGTATGCGCGCGCTCAAGGGGGTGACAAAGATGATTGATCAATTCCGTGT
>JAGQEM010000207.1:0-46602 GCA_019202945.1 Corynespora olivacea
TATCCTACTCATGTGTAGATAGAACCTCTTTACACGGAATTGATCAATCATCTTTGTCACCCCCTTGCGCGCGCAGATATTGCCCATTCAACATAAATAGCTACTTTCAAAATTTGAGCAATTTTTATCCAGCTGTTGTTGAGATATCAATGCGCGAATTTTGCGATTTTAGTATGTTTTTTGGGTGGCTTACTTACTGGTGAAATATGTTACACTGCGTAGTGACATGTGTTTTTGTTGTTCTTATTAATAGCCACTGTCTAACAGTTACCATTCCCTTAAGATAAGCAACGATCTGGCAATTCTTCGGCAACCCCATACTATACAGTGTTCGGCAATGACTGGGTAGATCAGCGGCTCCGGAGCGGGGCGATGAAGTGACAGATAGTGTTCGGAAGCGGCAGCTCTGGAGTGGGGCGATGAAGTGACAGTTTGGAGCGGAAATTCTGTCACTCCGGGCTTTGCTCTAAGATGCCGAACACTAATGCTATATGCAGAATTGGCCTGGTCAATAAGCGTAAGCTCGGGTTACAGTGCGCTCGTAGTTGAGATGAGCCAAGTCTCCGAGCACAAGTGTTGTACCCAGATCTGTTGGATACAATTGTGTGAACTTGGAATATAAAAGGTAGAATAGTTCTTGTCGTTCCCTTCAGTAGAGCAGTCCTTTCTTTATTCATTTATTCGATCATTCATTCGACTATTCATTCGATCATTCATTCGACCATTCATTCGACCATCCATTCGACCATTCATTCGACCATCCATTCGACTATTCATTCGTTCATTCCTTCTACCATCCATTCGATCGTTTGCCTTCTACACCATTTACACTCTCCTGCGCAATGCGGCTTAACTCGATCCCTGCCCTTGCGGCTATACTCGGTCTAGGGGTATCAGGAGTACTTTCAAGTGTCATTTGCAAGAATCGTGAAGTTGACAGTGCTGAAACGTCTTTTTCTAGCGTAGGATTCCTTATAGAAGAAGCTAAGCTTTGTATTGAGGAATTTTGTGCTACTAAAGGGGACGAAGGCCTGACCAAAAAGCATTGTGGGTCAGTCACCTTGACCGTCACCCACCTTTAAGCCCCACCTTCTGGCGTGGAAAATTGTGTCAGCCAATTCGGTAGCCTTATCGACCAATGCATCGACGCTCAAAAAGGCACCTCCCAGACTAAAGAGACTTTGTATGAGATCTCTGTGGGAGACCAAAGCAAGCATACTACTAGATCCGAGAAGGGACGAGTGAGGCGCAGAAAGAATCATAGGAATAAAACAACAAAGACTTTGGTAATAACCACTCTCGCGACTGGCTCGAAAACTGCCCTGAAAACTACCTTGAAAACTGCCTCAAGGACCTCCGCAAACACCTCCGCAAGCACCTCCGCAAACCCTACTTCCAGTTCTACTTTGAAGACTTCCGTGAAATCATCGCCGACCACTGCAGCATCTTCCTCTGGAACCTCAAAGATTACTTCATCCGCAACTTCAGCAACCTCTTCCAGTATCCAGCCAAGTGCATCAGCGTGTCCCCTCAAAAAGAATGGCAAAGGTGTTCAGCGAAGATATAAGACCGATCAATTCTATCAGAAGAAAGATCTCGTTGCAGGCAAAGTGACTCATTGGAAGTTCAATACCATGGGGGACGTAAGCGGTTACTAAGGAGATGCTGCAGCCAAGCAGGTCCTCAACCAAATGAAACCAAAGGGTCAGCTAGATGTGGTTAAAATATCAGCCGGAGACCTACTAGTAACGGGGACTGCCAAAGACGGAAGCGATCCTCCCGCTTTCGGGAAACAAGGTGGAAACTACCTTCTGTTTAACAGAGGTTTCTTTCAGCACATGCTTCTCAAAGACGGTTTCTTGAACCCAGTGGGACCGGCGAAGATAAAGCCTCTGACCGGACTACTTGTGGACCTGGAATCTTTCCCATTGCCTACAGAGTACGCTACATACTACACAGAGATCAACGGGGCCGAGGGTACCTTCGTGCATTCCGGACCAAATCTCAAGCAAAGCACCCCCGAAATAAGTGCACAGTCTGGCGTTTTCAAATATCCACACGTTCCGACGGTTCTTGGCGCTTTGGACCACGCCAGCCAGCCTAATGAGCGCCTGGCTCTTGTTAGCTTTGCGGCTACTCACTATGTCTTTGCATACACTTGCAAAGAGCGTGCGCAAGGACTCAGAGAATACGGCATCAATACGAATTAACTGAGGGACCTCATTGATAAATTCTTCGGTCAAATGGAGGCAGGAAAGAGCATTAGCCAAGCAACTGAGGCCGTGAACCTTGATGGCGGACCGAGCATTTACATGAGCTGGAACGGTGGCGCGACCGAGGAAAAAATAGCCATGGGTGATAAAGGGGACAACACCCCTGATCCTGAGGCTAAGGGCAGGAAGGTAGGCACTATGATCAAGATCACTCCGAAATAAGTATCAGTACGTAGATACTTTGTTGTATGAGACAAGGCTGGACTAGTCGTGCCTCTAAGGTACTCTGTATGTTGGAGAGTTTCGTTTGTAAGGGATCTTTATCCAAGGAAACCCTATTAGACATTTTATAGACAGGACGACTTTTAGTATATTCTTACTTATACAATTTTATTTACTTCACATTTCTTTAGTTGTATATTTAGTAGGCACTTGCGAGTCTTACTAAACTTTTACTAAATTAACGATACAGAATTTACACGTAATCTCATACAGAGGTTTGTATCAAGTAGTAACTAGGTAATTACCCCCCTTTTCACGCCAGCGCCACAAAACGCGTTCGCGATCGCGCTTTCGTCTCTTTCCACCATCTCATCCCTGTCCGATCCATAGATCTATGATGCAGACACTCGAGTCCCTGGATCGCAGTCCACTCCGATTAGCGAATTAGACTAGCCTTTTCGGCATAGAGCTGTGCCACACACGAGCCACAGCATTGCGTCACGCTGACCCAACCTCTAGACCATCTGTATGCAAAATAACAGGCTCAATTTCAAGCAAGTCCAGAGAAAACCCCACGGTAGGCCTGGGAGGCTTAGACTTGCCTCGTGGAGGCCATACTATGGCGACGGGATAAGCTCCAGCTCGTCAAGAGAAGGGTCTGACTGTGCGGTTCCTTCCTACGCCCGACAGTTGTCACCGTGCGCGTTACACGAGTATGGTATTGGGATACAATGCCACTGCTGCAGACCCATCACAAACAGTAGATGATACGTGAAACTCAATGTCTTAGCTATGGAGAGATATGTCGTGATCAAAAGACCAAATCAAATGAGCCTGGAGTAGTGAGTCAGTCGGACTGTGCCGTTCGAACCAAACAGGGAACATGAAAGCAGCCGCCTACCCATATCCTCGAAAGATGCCCCATGGGTATAGTGGATGAAGGTTCGAGGCCGGAGAGGTTCGTTCCACATTGGTCGCGGTTGCCTGGTGATAGTCCACAAGTCCGAGACCAACTGGGGCATTTGCCTTGTAATACCTGGAATTGCTGGCAGACATCACGCGAGACTCTCACTGAATGTTGTTGTAGATAGAGTGACCCGTCCATCCAACCAATCCCTATATATCTTTCAAGCGTCATCAGGTCAGCTGTAGCTTCTGGGGCTATCACCTCAGCCGTAGTCCAGAAAGCGATCGTCGCCCATGTGATGCCTTCATGTCCAAACTGGCAACTATTAGAGAGCTCGGCAGGAGATTTCACTGAGACATCCGGTCGTTAGCTTCTCCTCAATCTATCAAGCTCTCTGAGGTAAGTCAAAGTAAAACAAGTCAGCAGCTTGCGTAGCCACTCACCGCTGTGTGTCCTGGGGCTAACCGATGCTGACAGATTTTGTGGGCGAAGAAGAAACGGTTCACGCGGTTGCGGTTTGAAAAGAGTTCTGACTTGTCCGTTACGCTACACGCAGGTAAGCGCTGGTTTGCCTTTTGGCTGCCTGAAGACGAATTTAGTCTAGTCTCCGACCGATGAGTCGACGACCAAAGATCTGACAGTGCACAACCGAATGTTTCGGGTTGGCACAGGTCACGTGGTCAATGGGTTGCGACGCCACAACGGATGCCCGTGCTCAGCGGGAACGAGTTTCAGGAGCATCTGTAGCTGATGGTTGATGATTCAGTGACAGTTCGCGGCTCTTCCTCCGGGTACGCTTCCCGCGTAACCAGCGATGCGACTGCAATCTATAGACTGCAGTCCAGCCTTTGCTCAGCCCAGGGCGTTCTTCTCCAGCGTTGCGATGATAGTGAAAAGGAGACTTGGTGCTCAACATCAATCAGCATCGAAAGTAGTCCACGGGTTAATCTCCGCGTTGTTGACTGTCCATGTTGGGGCTGCTGCAACTAGGGCGACTTGACCGTTGTAGGAATCTAAACGCCTTGGCTTGTCGACAGACGGAAGGTGGCACAAAGAAAGCGAGATGGGATTATTTGTATAAGGCTGCAAGAATTGGATAACACCGTTGTTGTGTAACAATCAGAATCAGATCATCGTTCGAAAGTTCGGGAGTTCAGGAGTTCGGGAATTCACCATTGCCTACTTTACCTCGAGAGGCAACCAGGAAGCCGAGCCCAGATTTTGCTGTCTCACTAGACGTGAACAAAGCAGGGGAAGAATCATTCGCGCTGCGGATAGAGATGAGGTTGAGAGTAGTGCTACCCAGGTGTGTGAAGGAGTAGGTGGCGTTCCGCGGGGAAAGGCCGCCTCCCGACATCCTTGGCAGGCGGCAACCGGTATCATGGTAAGCCACTGTGGGGCACTCCCTCATCCGATCACACTTCATCCCTGCACGCCTACTAGCCAACACCACACGTCTCTTCTCCGTGGATGCGCAAACGTTCAAAATGCGCCTCAGCATCCAATCCCAGCGCCAATCTCGTCGCTCACTAGTTGGACGGCCCCCGCACAGCCACCAGAGAGGCACCCCAGCTCGCCCTATAGGGGAGCATGGCCTTGTTTGCATCAGGATGTTGATATGTATATCCAAAATGCCAACCTCGCATCTCAGCACCCTTTCAGGTAATAGACGCTACGGCAGCCGTCTTCTACGACGAGCTAGACGTCGGCCGCTTCCATCTATCACATGGGGGACGTTTGCCCTGAACCGCAACATGGAACGGACTATCCCATACCCCATCTGAGGCGTCCAATCTTCGTCTATCCCAGTCGCATTGGTCAGTTTCTGCAGCAGTTCATCTTCCGCAGCCATGGAATCCACCGGGAGCTATCTCAGAACCGCAGTAAACGTTCAAACGGAACCACGATCCTGCGAACATCACGGCCCCATGGGCGGACTGTCT
Organism: Corynespora olivacea; assembly: GCA_019202945.1. Classification (NCBI taxonomy): domain Eukaryota; kingdom Fungi; phylum Ascomycota; class Dothideomycetes; order Pleosporales; family Corynesporascaceae; genus Corynespora; species Corynespora olivacea. The sequence continues at coordinate 5,286 of JAGQEM010000207.1, forward strand.
TATGTGCAGTTCGGAGTCAGTTTGAAGTTGCTGAGGACGCCCGGTATATAAGGTGAGTTGGACGGCATCGTCCAGTCTCTATCCGTCAGTCATCCAGACAGAGCAAGCAGCACTCCGCCATTCCACCTCTTCGCTTTCAGTTCAGCTCCCACACTTCACATCAGGCCTTGGATTTGTCTTCTGTCAACATTCAGCATTATCAACTTCGTATACCATCTCAAGCACTCTTGCCAACGCTATGTCCCCCCGCTTCATCACCCAGGCCAATGGATACATCAACAAGGATGGAGAGAAGGACCCGCCACCCGAGTCACCCATGCCAATCGCACCACCGTGCGTCAAGCCCCACCACGATAGCCGTGGATTGCCCCTACAATAATAGTATTGAAGCGCTAACGGGAGCTAGGGTCATCATTCTATCCCAAAACAGGCCTAGCTCCCCGTTCCAGGCACACCCGTTCGGGTTCGGGGGCCCTGCTTTTGCACCGCCGCACACGTCATCACCATACGTCGTCTTCAGTTTCAGCTCTACAAAGCCTCGCAATTTCTTCTTCTAAGCTGCAGAGGAAACAGACCGCCCACGTGGCAGAAGCGGTACAATCTTCGAAACCCACGACCTCAACCAGACTTTCCATCTCGTCCCAAACCTTCACCCAAACACACTCCTGCACCACTGTAAGTGGAGTTCTCTCCCCTGCTACATGGGTTGCGAGGCGTATTTCCCTACATAGCAGCACGCTGCCAACTCCGCCCCCCTTGTCAACACGCGCACAATCCTCTGTTGAGATGTAAGCAGGTTTGCAAATTACTGATCTTCCGTGTCAGAAAAACATCTGTTCCGCAAAAACGCCCTGCATCACCCACATGCTCACCAAGCCCAACTACATCCACAACCACGCCTACATCACCACCAATCCCGAAAGACAGTCCTGATATCTCTGTGCAACCCGGAAAAGAAACCAGCAAGATGGGATCCAAAACCAGCAAAATTTCACATGGCAAACTGCAACCTTCAACCTCCAAATCCGACAAGGAAGAAATGAAGGAACCCCCCAACTACTATACGCATCGCAGCAAGAGCATGAGAAAGAAGGCTGGCAGAGCTCCAGGCGGTTCTGCAGCCGGTGGCGCAGCCAGCGGCAGTGGAGGCGGCCTCTCATAAGACTCATTCACCCCCGGACCGACCTATTTCATTCCAGCACCAACGACGGCACCAGCCAGCCAGATAGTTCACTTTCCCGACATGTGTAAATCGAGAAACGTGGCCAATCGGTATTTGCGACTTGTTTCGTGAGGCGTGCGCGGGGGCGACATGCTTACCTCGGAGAATATTTGGCAGCCTTCAGCCCCGCCGAACTATGAACGCCTCGCCTCGCCTTGCCACAAATACATACGCGAGGGCGTTGTCGTCGGTGGAGGATCTGCCCTTTTCCTCGCACCCGTTTTTTTCCACTATCTCATTACTGTACCTGGCTTTTTTTCTTCTCCTTTTGTATGTTAATTTCATAGCGCGCCCCCCCCTCCCCTTCTTTCTCGCTTTCTCCATTTAGCACTCATTAGCTTTGCTCTGATTGAGATGACGTTTGCCTCGAATTTATGATTGTCGCAGCAGTAGATACTGTTCCCAGTGTGCATGCAGGTGTCGTGTCTTTGCCGCTTTCGGCGTCTCGGTAACTCCAACTCGCTACCACCACCACCAAACAAACCCCTGTCTCCGCACCGACCTCTCTCTCCGACAACGGATTGCCCTGATTCTCAACAGCAGAATGCGGGCGGCCGTTCACATGTGGGAAAGTGGACGTCTTTCCCAGCCAGCCCTGGTGGCCATCGTCCCTCCCTTCTTCCCTTCTCCCTCCCCTCCCTTTGCACTCCTGGATAGGAATGAATGAATGAATGAACCTTGCGCCGCTGTCACTCCCTCCCTCCCTCCCTCCCAATGTCTCACGTACACCTCCGACTCCGGCTCCTCCGACATGGGGGGATACGAGATCTCTTATCGCGAGGATGACCGATCGGGCGGATTTCATCCCAGACGTCGTCGGCCACGAAACGACAGGTGCTAATTATATCGGACGGAGATGTGTTCCTCAGCTCCTGCTGCGGTTTGGTTAGTTCTTCGGCATTCATCTCGGCCGACACTAGCGCTTCGTCGCATCTATTTCGTCTCGCCATCGGCGGTAGATGGTTTTTTCTTTCTTTTTCTTTGGGGGTTGGGCGGGGCTTACGTATCGGGGCCTGGCGTTGCATGTGGGTGGTGCTGTGAAGCGGTAGATGAAAAATGGGAGATATATATATATCTAAACAAAGAATACATACACGAGAAAAAAGACACACACGCACACACACACACACACATATATATATATACATGAACAGTACGATATATTGCAACAATCGAATTTCCCAATACCCACAGCTAAACAGCATCATCCCTCACACCACAACCACCGCCGTCCCATTCCCATTGCTATTCCCATTCCCATCCCCGCCAACCCTCCAACTTTCCCCCGGCCCATTATGACTCCCCCCCACACCCCCCAAATCAATCACCACCCTCTGCAACACGACGTTGGCCTCCACAAGCCACACCCTCAACGTATGCCTCCCACCCCCCACCACCCCCCAGCCCGTCGTATTCAACCACGCATTCTGCGCCACCGCCGTGCCCCACCCCACGGGGAAATCCGGCTGTTTCTGGTCGACGACGTACTGTCTCCGCTGGGCGGGGAGGTCGTCGATTTGCGCAATGTAGGCGAGGGGGTGCGAAGGGTTGATGTTGAGCGTCGGGGAGAGGACGAGGGTGAGGTTCAGGCCCTTTGAGGGCGTTGTCGGGGTGAAGGTGTAGAAGTCGTATTCGAGGAGGGGGGCTGTGGTGGTGGTCAGGGATTCGGCGAGGGGGGAGGAGAGCTTGAGGGCGGAGAGGGTGCGGCCGTAGTGCGGGAGGATGGTGTAGGTGAGGTTTCCGCGAGGGGTGAGGCGTGTGTAGTGTTCGGCTTCGAAGGCGAGGGCGCCGGCTGATTCGACGAAGCCGGAGGTGAAGTTTGAGGGGATGGACGTCTTGTTGACCTGGAGGTTGATTGTTGGGCGGGCGAACTGCGTGCCGTAGTCGTTTGAGCTGCTGATGTTCAGGGCGATTTTCTTGCCGTAGTTGGTGGGGACTTTGGTCCAGTCGATGTCGATGTAGATGCGCACGTCGGCGTCGTCGGGGCCGATGCGCCCGGCGGATTGGGAGAGCTTGATGAAGGGTTCCGAGGTGACGTTCCAGCTGAAGGGTTGAGTGCCGATGGAGAAGATGTCGAGCCAGCGTTTGGGGGTGTAAGGTGTTGCGGCAGGGAGATCGAGGGAGCCTCCGCCGTTGCTGTGCCAGATGTCGTCACCCGGAACGGTGGCGTTGCTTCCTTCGACCGCGACGCCCATGTCGCCGGATAGGGCGCGTTCGGATGTTTGCACCCAGCGAAGAAAGGGGGTTGTTTGACGCATCGGCTGTTGCCTGTGTTTGTGTCGTCAGTGTCGTACACGACGATGAACACCGTGAAGGGAGAAGTCTTACCAGTAACCCTGATACCCAAGATGGGTCTGATCCATCATGTGATTCCATTTCCCGTTGAACAATTTGTGGTACTTCCGTGTCAACTCATGATCGGTGCCCATGCCCTCGATAACGTCCTCCATCCATGTATTCGCGCTACTCCTTCCTTGACCGGAGTATACCTGGTTCCTCGCACCGCCGACTTGAACAGCGACGAAGTTGCCACCGGCAAGCACAGGATGCAGGATCATCTCGTAGAAAGCACCCTGTTGTTCCTCGGGAAGTTCGTCGTGAACGGCTTGTGCCTGGTCGGCAAGGTCTTCCCACTGCGCCAATATTTTGTCGGCTTCCTCGTAGTTCAGGATGCTGTAGCTGCTTGGTTCAACCCACTCAAACTTACGCATGTTGGCCAGGAAGCCGTATTTATCGACAATGGCGGAAATGGTCGTTGCGTGTTCTCCGTCAAAGGTACGCGTGGCCCAACCCTCAATCCACTTGAGAACTGAGAGCTCGTCGTACGCGTCCATGTCATAGGCGATATCGAACCAATGACTGATGGGGATCTCGTAGGGTTTGATGTCGCCGACGTTGACGATCCAGATGCGATCGGCATCACGAGCGCGTGCGACGGACATTTGTTCGTAGGTCTTTTGGAGCTGGATGGTGTTTATCCACTTGTAGTTTCGAGAGTCTCCGACGTAGTCAAAGTGCTACTGCAATGTCAGGTCGGAAATCAAAGATAGGGCGTTTCCAGGGGGGAAAGACTCACATAGTATACACCGGCTCCGCCAGACCGCTTTTTTTCGTCGCCGACGGGCAGCCTCCGGATGTTCTGCCAGTTGTCTTCCGTCCACAGCAGGGTGATGTGGTCTGGGACCTTCATGCCAGCCTCGAAGTAGTCCTGCACTTCCTTGTACAAACACCACATCTGCGGGACCTTTGTCGAATCGCCCCAAACCTTATCCATGATGTCTTCTTGGGCCTCGACGACGGCCTCGAGCACACTCGTCTGCACATCCGAGGACATGGCGGTGTCGTGATAGCCTCGCATACCAACAGTGACCACATTCTCATAAGGCCGAGCACGAAGCGCGCCCTCCATGAAGTATTTGTACAGTGTTGCGTTGTTGGTCGCCCACTGCCAGCCAGACTCGCCCCCTTTTGCCACCTTTGTCCATTCCTGAGTGGCGCGGACCATGGGTTCGGTATGTGAGCTACCCATAACGACTCCATATTCATCGGCCAGAGGCTGATTGCGCGGGTCGTCCACACCGAACATGGCGTTCCACATGGCAGGCCATAGGTAGTTTGCCCTGCTTCTGAGCAGAAGCTCGAAGACGTGTGAGTAGAACTCGGCGCCGAACGGAGACCCATAGGCGGACTTTGGGTATTTAGCGTTGGCCCATCCGGTCAGCGCTGGAGCTTCATCGTTGATGAAGAAGCCTCTGTATTTGACGGTGGGTGTCTTCTGGACTTTGGTCGTTCGCAGCGCGTAAATGTTGCTGTGGGACTTGGGTGGGACATCGGCAAACCAATGCCAGGGAGATACACCGATCTGTTCAGATACGTCGTAGAGACCGTAGATGGTGCCGCGCTTGTCGCTTCCTACCACACGCTTAACTTTCCGTGTTACATTTGGCAGATGGGAAAAAACCTACCGGCAATGACCAGAGCTTCATCCGTCCCATTTGCAGGGTTTTTGACAACAGCACTGACATAGGCCTCCCACTTGCCCTCAATACCGCTCACATCCAGCTTCCCACTCTCGACCAGGGCATCGATGAAACTCGAATTCCCAATCGTCCCCGCGACAATCGTTCCACTCCTCTTCGGAGCAATGGCATAGTTTCCTGACGCGTTCCACTTCCCTCCGACACTCCAATCACCGTTGATTCCAGTGACATTGAAGATGGCCGAAGCATTCGCCGTGCCGGAGCCAACAGCATTCAACGAGCCGTTGACACCAGTGACACGACCAAAGTCGATGGCAACGTCGTGCGCCGCACGCAACACACCGGGCCAATCCGCCGCATCGAGGATCAGGCTCACGGGGGAGCTCTTCGAAGCAAGAAGGTAGCTTCCCTCGCCAGCCTCAAATTCGATGGTAGGCTTCCGATCCCGAGACGATTGGCCAGCAGCCGTGACGCAGGCAGCCAGCGACAGCCAGCTCAACAGAGCTCTTGGAAAGAACTCCATGGCTCAATTCGGACCGTTTAGCACCGTCGTTTGGAGGAATCGTCCGAGGGACCTCGCCTTCCTCATCGTACGGGCAGGTACACGGGTTTATAGTGCACCTCCCAGGCCCAGAGCCAATAAATGCATCGTGTCAACGTGCCCATCCGAGCCGCAGTCCAGGCTCAATAAGTCCTGGGATCCGTTCACTGGAAATGCGCCGAGGACAGGCGATCCCGGCTATTGTATGGGTAAATTGAAGCCGCAGCCATGTTCTGCGCATGAGTTCTGGAAGAAGTGGTGACCTGGATCCTTGGCCGTGGTACCAGGAACCATCGTGTTCATCTAACGCAGCTGCACGATAGATGAAGGGGATGCTGGGGTGCCGGTCCACGGACTGGCGGAGTGGAGGAGAGTCGGGGTGAATGGCTAAATGGTTCCCACCTAGGCAATAATAGTGCAGATGGACGAGAGAGACGATCCATTACCGCTATACCCTTTCCGACCTAGCGCCATCGCCCATGTCGAACTTTTTGTCCCGCCTGGTAATAACAATCATCACCACCCACCACCGACAACGCAACTCCCACCCTCTCCACACACCCACCATGGCCCAAGGCGCAATCAAAAAGCCCAACAAAGCCGCGCCCAAAAAGTCTGTCTCCCTCCTCCGTCTTGCACCCTCCTAACCTCCAGCCACCCGCAGGCCGTCGCAAAAAGTCCAGCGCGGCGCCCGCGTCATCAAACCCAAAAAGGCGTCCCTGATCAGCCAAAACAAAATCAAGCACCAGAGCACCGCGGGGCTGACGGGCAAGACGGAGAAGTTGCTCGCGTCCAAGGCGGGGCATTTGGAGATGCTGAGGGGAGGGAAGAAGGATAAGAAGGCGGAAGGGAAGAAGGAGGCGGGGAAGAAGGCTTGACGGGGCGGCGGTGAAGATTGGACGTGGGGATGGATATGCGATGCACCTGAAAAGAGGGCATGTCATTGAGGCGGTCAAAGGTACAATAGCTTCCCCTCCCCGGAACGCCAGCCAGAAGCGGTGCGGATACAGGATGAAGATGGCTCAGATAATGCCCGCACGAGCTGCCTCGCCACCCCCCGCTTCAACGACGGCCTCGCGCGCTTTTCCCCGTCCGATGCCTCCCTCGCCTACCCCCATTCTGCGTGCAACGTATCGCTGGGCGACGATACCGACACCGAGACTGATGGTCTCCTCCATCCACTCGGCAACCCACTCGCGAGGATCGACGCCGCCATCGTGTATGATTTGCTGGATCTCGGCGGGCAATTGCGCCTCCTCGGCCGGCGCATCCAGCCATGCCACCCACTTGGCCGGGAACGACTGGCTGAGGGCCTTGTAGCTTATGCCGTGGATGGGGTCGTGGAGGTAGATGGCAAATACAACCAACTCGTCCTCGTCCTTTTGCTCCTCCACCCCGCCTTCCTTGTCCTCCGATGATGACTGTGATGTGGCGAACAGATGTTGCGGGGCGGTGTAGCTGGTGGCTTGGATCGCGAGGAAGATGTCGCTGCTTCGGACCGGGTTGGACTCGCTCAAGACCTCGGTCGCATGCTTGGCCGCTTCCTCGACGCCTCCTCTTGCGGAGAAGAAGTCGTGCGCGTACGTCTCCGCGCTCACCCTGGCCAGCTTTGAGCCTTCGACCAAGCCCTTGACGACGCCCATGTCGCGCCGGTCGGCGTGGCGCCACCATGGGCCATCGTTCCATCCGCCCCCGCCCCCGCTGTAGCCGTCCACCGAAGCACGCCGTGTCGACTCGGAACCACGCTGGATGACGAGCAGATCGCCGCCTTCGACCTGCGACATGACCTGCGAAAAGGTCTGGTAGATGATGGGGTCGAGCGAAGGGTAGCCGATCAGGTCGTGTGTGATGTGGATCTGCAGGCGCTCGTGCTGCGAGATGGGGGGAGCGAGGGTGTGGAGGAGGTTGGAGAAGGTCGGCATGGCACGCTTCTGCAGCTCACCACCTGAATGATGTCAACGACGAATAGGAACATGACCACGGATATGAATAGGAGTATGAATATGGATATGGATATGAATGTGGATATGAATATGGATATGGATATGAATGTGGATATGAATATGGATAGGACCATATGAATATGGAGGTGGATATGAACATGACAATATGAAGATGGATGTGGATATTGAACATGGATATGAAGAGGAAGATGGATATGGGTATGGAGATATATATGTATATGAACAAAACAAAAAACGTACCGATGCCGCGCAGGGCTTCGACGTTCAGGTTGCCGCGCACCTGGTCCGCCCAGCGCTGGGCCTCCTCGTTCTTCTGAATCTCCGCATACGCGGCCTCGGCGCGCTTCCGGGCAGCGTCGGCGGTCGCGGTGGCCGTGGAGAGGAAGCCCCCCCACCACGAGCCCGCGGCCTGCTTTGGCTCCGGCGGCGGCGTCGGGGCGAAGCCCTGGTGGAACGGTGCTGCCTGGGCCTGGGCCTTTTCCTCGCTGGTGCGCGCCGAGGCGGTGGACGCCCGGCGCGGGTTGCTGCTCGACGTGGCCAGCTTCGGCGTGTTGGGACGGCTCGACGGCCTGGGGGCTTCCGGGCGCTGGAACCTGTCCAGGGCCTCGAGCTCCTCCAGCTCCTTCAGCGCATCGAGGTCCTTTTTGGAACTCGGACGGGGCGCTTTGCTGGCTTTGGAGGCGCTCTTGGGCGGGGGGGCCACGGCATCCTCGGCGCCCATCATCTCGAGCTCCGCAAGCTGCTCCTCGATGGTCTTCTCCGCCATGGCGAGCGTGGACGGGGATGGACGGGGATGGACGGGAATGGACGGGGGTGCAGTCGGCGGGTGGTGGACGGACGGCAGGCAGGAGGAGCGGGAGCTGGTATGGTTATTGTGTTGCAGCAACAGGCGGGCTATCGTGTCGTGACGTGAACATGCACGGCTGCCAAGGGCCCGGCTCACGTGACGGGCCAGCTCGGGATTCGTTGCATGGGTTTTGCAACCATCAAGATCAACCACATCCGCGAGGACGGTGGTCGACACAGTCACCACCTCCATGCCGGGCCCCAGGAACCATGCTGCGCGCTCGTCGCTGCGGCGAAACGCCCCAAAGGAAGAGGAACCTCCTATGCAGACCCGTTCCGGAAGGGGATCCAAGTCAGCCGGCAAACCAGAGTCGCCCCGAGCCGCCAAACCCTCCTTCGTCGAGCCGCCGCTCACGAGGAAGGCGACCAGGACATCCTCCACCGTGCCCAACTATGCCAAACTTGATTCCGCACCCGACGTCTACGCGACGTACGAATCGCCCTACTTCATGGTGTTTGGCCTCACGCCCGAGTTCTTCGACACCCTCAAGCAGCACAAGGCCACGCGAAAATCAAAACCCAACCCCCAGACCGACCTTTCGCCGCTGAGGACGTTTGGTCTCACGCCGCTCACCCCGAGCGAGGAGGAGGAGAGTTCCGAGTCCGAGGAAGAGAGCGACGAGCCCGTGACCGCCCGTCCTGCGACGACCAGGGGCCGTGGACGTGGTGGTCGCGGCAGCCGCGGCGGTCGCGGACGGGGTGGACGGGCCAGGGGAAGCCGAGGAGGCAGCCGAGGAGGCAGCCAGGGAGGCAGAGGCCGAGGAGGTGCGCCGCGAACTGCTTCTCCTCTGCGAACCCGACCATCTCGCAATGCTGCTCCCGTGTTTCCGCTTACGGAAGAGGATGAAGACGAACCGTCCAATCAGAACTCGCCAATGGGCGATGCCAAGACATCGCCCGAACCGGAAGCGGAAGACGAAGAGGCTACCAGTCGAGAGCATTCTGCACGCGAGGACGAAGAGATGGACGACAGTCTATCCATGCAAGACACCGACGACGGAGCAGACTCTCCGACCACGCCGCCCGGCGATCCACCGCCCAGGCTTGTCGAAGCCTACCATGACCCGTCCGTGACCATTCCAGTGCCGTCGCGTGCTGCCATTTCCAAGACGTCGGCAGCGAAGAAGTCGACATCGAACACGCCCAGGCAGCGCCCATCGCCCCCCGCGGAGACTGCCGTCCCAGCCCTACTTCCGCCTGAGGAGGACATGCTTTCCGATTCCGATCTGCACGAGCCGTTCATGTACGATCAGCCCGATCCGGTCGAGGCAGAATGCGAAGACCGGGCAGACTTTCTGCTCAGGACGCGGTACAGGCCCTTGACCGACGTTCAAGCCATCATCGCTTCGTTGACCAAGTACCCCATTGCCCAGCGCAGCACCGAGAGCATCTACGCCCTCGCCGAGAACACGCAGATGATCCTCAAAGCTTGGCAGGATCAGTATCTCGAACTTGATGCCAAGGTGAGTCTGACGATTCCCCACCCATCTCTCCCATCTCCCGCTCTTCAGCTGATCCGAGTAGACCGCACCACATGCGCATCCACCCAAGAAGCCTTGCAATGGTGGCCGTATACCCATGAACCATGCGCAGTTCGAGGGCATGAAGGAAGCCGATCTGTACGGCTACACCTATGATCCCAAGAAACCGCCCGAAGCCCAGGATCCCTTTACCCAGCGCCCGGGGCACGAGAAATCGGGCGGTCGCGAACTTCGCCAGCGCCGGACCCGCGACATGCTCGATTCCGCCCCCCCCAGCGAAGACGAGGAAGAAGAAGCAGACGAAGCCCGACCGACCAAGCGACAACGTCGCGCCACCCGTCCTTTTGAGAGCAGCGATCAGGGCGTTGGCACCAACACGCCCAAGAAAAAGAACAACGGATGGGGTGGCGCGCGCAAGAAGGGTGTCAGCAAGTACGCGAAACCTGCCGCTGCCGCATCCGCCACTCCAGAGCCCGAAGCCCAGGGACGTGGCAAGCGTGCAAGGGCGGCCAACATCGCCCTTCACTCGCGTATCCAGGAGATACGTGGAGAATCAGCCTTTGCCAGTTCTGGCGATGAGGGCTCCTCGGATGCAAACTCTGGCGAGGTCGAGGAACAGTCTGCTCCGCACCAGAAGCGTGGCCGCCCTGCAGGCAGTAAGAATGTCGGCAGGCGAAGCGACTACGGCCTGAAGAAGGGACCCAGAAAACGGGTGCATGAGGAAGAGCTGGAGATATCTGCAAAAAGGGCCAATGCGCAAGCGCCGATGCTGCAGTCCATGAGCGAGGGTCAAGGTCAATTCACCATCGATGCAGCCGTGGGAGCAACCGTCGGACAACCCGTCGTCGGCCCCCATGCCACGGAAACCGTCTTTCAGGCCACGCCGCAGCCTCCCGGCATCGCCGACCCGGTGAGTCTTGAACGATCGGCAAAGGCGCAGACACCAGACAGATACATGAACACGACCCCGTTGAGTCAGTATGGCACGCCATACATGGACGACTCGGGCGCCAACTCGGCATCAGGTTCACGAAAGAAACCGCGCGTGAAGAGCGAGAAGCGAAGTCATTCGATGACCATCTGGTGGGCTGAACGCAAAGCTCGGCAGAAGGAACTCGACGAGAAGAGCGGAACGCCTCTCAAATCTACATCCAGGTCGAGCTCGTTCACCGGTCGAAGAGGCGGCAGGGGATCCAGAGCTCCGGAAGCACACCCACGACCGACATCGTCACATCAAGACCCAGGGCCCCAACACGCGCCCCCGTCGAATCCCCAGGAAAGCTACGCAAACCATCAGGTGGTGCCACCGCCTCCTCACCCGTACTCGGCCCCCTCGCCAACCGAAGCATACATGGCCTGCCCCCCTCCCCCCTCGGGAATCCTCATGCAATCCTCCCTCGCAGCCCTTCCCTCGGGTCCCACCGCCAGCCCTTCAACGCCGTCCTCCAGCCTCCCTCTCAACGCCCAGGGCCGTGCTCTCGCTCCCGCACCCCCCACGGCCCCGCAGATGCCATCGTACCCGTCACCGTTTGGGCCGCGCATCACCCCCCGTCCCAAGAGCAATGGGCCCATGCCGCTTGCGCCTGCCCCGGTGATGCATGTCAGTCCGTATGGACCACCGCAGCAGCAGCAGCAGCAGCAGAGTGCAAGGGATATGCCGTTCAAGGCTATGGTGCCGGGACCGCCGCCGCCGCCGCAGGACGAGGCGCGGAGGAGGGACAGTCGGTAGGATGGCTACGACCGTGGTGTCAAGGTTAGTATTTGATTGAATCCCATTCCTCCCCTCCCCCTCCCCCCCCCTTTTTTTTTCTTTGTTTTGTTCACTTGATTGGTTGGTTGGTTCGGGTCTTGTCTTATGGAGTGTTGGTTGTGTTTGGGGTTTTTTTCTTTTGGTGGGATAGGTTGGGTGAGGCCTGCCTGGTTGGGTCGCGTCGAGGTTGGTGCTACGGCGATGGTGTGGTGGTGGTGGTGGTGGTGGTGATGATGATGATCACGTTGAAGTATATCGAATCAGTTTAGCCTTCATCGTATGTATGTATGGACTTGTACACGGCAGGCCCTGTTTCCGTGCGTGCCTGCATGCATGGTAAATGGTTCGTCGTCGAAGATTGCTGGAATCGTCACCGCTGCCGTTGTCATCTATCCGCTCATCTCCATCCAATCCAAGCTCGTTGACCGTTCGTTCCCACGTGTTTTGCCAAAAGGTCTGAATACGGGTTATCCATCCTGACTTTGGCTTACCTTTTGACTTTTCCTTGGGCTTGCTAGTATGTGTATCACACACATACCATGTCGAAAACGTCGAGACGTTGTGTACATACATACATACATACATACATACATACATACATACATGAGTGACTGACTAACCTCTTCTGTCTTCACGGCAAAAAAAAACCGACAAGCGGTAAGCGCATGGACTGGAGGAGCTTCAGGAGATGCTGTGTCGTCGGACCGGCCGGGCTGCACATGGAGGGAGGACAAGGGTAAACAGAGAGAGAGGAAGGGATCCGACGTCATGGTTCAAGAAAAAACAAACTTATTCTACCCACCCACCATTGCTACGATACATGTCTGTGGTTTGAACGCCATCACCATCATCACCCTCATCCCACCATGCGACCTAGCAAAGGCTCATCTTGATCCTGATGTTATGCGGCCAAACAAACCACTGCTTATGCAGCTCCCACTCCCGTTCCGGGTCCTCGAGTTCAATCTGCTCAAGATCAGCCAGCCACAACACCACCACCACCACCACCACCACCACGACTCGCAGCAGCGGACAGAACAAGGAATGGGAAAAGAGGAAAAAGAACATACCTCATACTTCCCAAACAACGTAGCGGTGGCCTTGTACAGCTCCACCAACGCCATCGGCCTGCCCAAACACGTGCGATTCCCATTCCCAAAACTCATGTCCGTCTCCTTCATCTTCGTAACCCTCTGCTCAAACGCCTCGGCCTCTTCCCCGTCGCCCCTCATCCACCTCTCCGGCACGAACTCCTCGGCCCTGGCACCGAACACGTCTTCCCTGCGGTGCACGACCCACGGATTCATGCCCACAATCGTACCGGGCGGAAGCGTGACGCTGGTGCTCGATGCAGCGTCGGGGTACGGGATCGTGAGACCGGAGGCGGGCACGACGCGTTCGAGAATATGGCCGATGATGGGGTGGATGCGTAGACCTTCCTTGATGCAGGCGGAGAGGTAGGGGAGATGCTCGAGAGAGGTGTAGGTTGGTGGGTAGGCTAGGTTGGAGGAGCGGAGTTCGGTGACGAGACGGGATTTGACGGTGGGGTTTTTGAGGATGTGGTAGAATGTGGCCTTCATCACCATGGAGGTGGTATCGGCGCCCGCGAGAATCTGGGATAGGAGGGTGGTTGGGTTAGCGTCTGCTTCGAGGTTCTCACGCACCAGCAGGTTTCCATTGCAGCGCGAGGGAGAAATGTTGGACATGATATAAATACGAACAGCCAACGTACGTTGATGATTAGCCATCCAACAACGTCCTGGGCCGTCACACCCGAGTTCTCCTGCTGAACTTGAAGAAAGTCGTTCATGAAGTCCTTCTTGTCCTTCATCGATTCAAGCTTCCGCATACGCTTGCTAAAGCGGTCTACACAGAAGCCAGCGACGGTGGAGAAATCGGAAAACTTCCAAGGTAGGTAGCGGTTCTTAGCGAGCAAGTGGTCGAGGGCAGGGATCTGGCCCGCCTGGGTCTCGGTCAGCTGACCTTCTCGGGAAGAAGTGAAGTGCTGCTGGGTGGAGCAAAACATACCACGGAGAAGTACCGCATAACATCCTCGGCCGTCTCGAGTATATCATCGATGTCTTTGCCAGCCTCCATGAACCCAAATGGCTCGCTGAATGTCATGTTCCCGAGGAAGTCCCAGGCGAAGAAGGAGAGCCAGTCAGCGATGTCGCACGTCTTACCCTTGTTCAACCCCTCCATGAAGCGGTGTTCAAGCTGATGGCATAGGAATTGGATCGTGTCGTTCATCATGGGTTCGAACCTTTGCGACGCCTGGAGAGAGTAGAGTTTCTGGATAAGCTTGATTTGCTTGGAGTGGAATTCATTGCTCCGGGTGCCGAAGATGTTCTGGACGATGGCGCCGTCGGGTTGGATGGCGTCGTTGATGGAGTAGAAGTCACTCTGCTCATGTTCAGTCGTGTGCTGCTGCTTAGTTGGGATGGCGACATGTGAAGGTGCTGACCTTGCGGAATGTGCCGCGGGTTGAGTAGATCGTCTTGACCAAACGTGGGTCAGCGACGCTAACGAGGTTTGGTCCGAGCTGAACCACATCTCCATATGTAGCGTGAAGGCGTTGCTGAGTCTCGATATGCGTTCGGTCATGGTGATTCTTGAGACGCCACCAGTTGGTTAGTTTGGCAACGAGAGGCCCCGGAAGCTTTCTCAACGGGGATCTAACATGGGCGAGCACATGTTGTGTCAGTACCACGAAAACCTTTACGCCGAGGATCGCTACCAATATAGATGTGATTGACATTGCCAATGTGATGATGTCGATGTTGTACAATGACGGGTAGTCGAGAAGGACTTGGGTATGTGACGAGTACGACAGGAAAGGTAGACGGACAGCATTTATGTGCTTGTAAAGACGTCATGTAGGACGTAAACCCCACGAGCTTCCATCCATTCGCATGTGCCGTCCAGCAATGATCCGTAATGATCCACGACCATTCCACCTTGCATCAGGGCGAACAGCCCATTGCATGGTCAAAAGCATGGTCCACGCCCGCCACACGCGCTGATGGTGGGTGTGGATGGATGCATGTCGAATTAAGGAGGGTAGGCCATTGATGAGTAAAGAAGGGAGCTGAGATACTGACTCTGGTTGTGTGGTTGCACTACATGCCCTCTCGCCGTTGGTCGTTCCAGTCGAGGAGCAGGGGCAGGGGTAGGAGATGCGGGGCGAACGGGGCCGCTTAGGAAGGAACCAGGCCTGAACAGGGCAAGCGCGATGTTATCTATCTAGGCCCGGTTGGCTCTAGAGCCGAATGTCGAGATAGTCGCCACCTCATTATTCGACTTCCGCTTAAACACACTGGAAGAGGGCATTTCGCCGAGTTGCATTCCATCCAAGCCATGTGTGTTTATTCCCTCAGACTTCGTTCCCGGAAGGCGGATGTGGCTCCAAGCGAACCCAACCATCATCGCGCGGTGAGAGCTCGAGTGGGAGGGTATTCAATTCAAGTAGCGCTTGGATTTTTCAGCGGTCCGGGTAATCAACCGTGTTGAACAAAGGTAATGTGATACCGGTTTAGTATTGAACATGCAGCCAAAAACGCACACTAGGAAAGCGGGAGATGTATCCCTGGATATATCGACCGTGACCGCCAACCCGCAAACATCACCGTTGCGCCCCGATAAAAGAGTACGAGACAGCCAGAGCATCAGCCGTGACGAGTCGTCGCCTAAACCCTACTTCAGCAGTAACTCGAAAGTGAGACGCCAGATCCACGCTATGAGTTCTGGCCGACCTCGAGTCTATCCCCGTTTGGCAGACCAAAGCTGTTCCTGGCATTGCCGTTGGGGCCGTCACCGCCGTTCATCTGGCCGTTCATTTGACCGGCCATGGAGCTGTTCATGGGATTGCTCATGGGACCGCTCATGGGAACGTTATTCATCGGGCCGCTCATCGGGCCGCTCATCGGACCGTTGGGAAGACTGTTCATGTTGTCCATGGCGGCGCTCATCGGACCGAGTCCTGGACCGAGTCGCGAAGCATCGTGGTCGCCCAAGCCGTCCACGCCGGGCCAGGAACGCTCTTCCAGCCAACAGATCTGGCGGAAGATCTCCTCGCAGCGAGACATTTCTTCCTTGCCGTCGCGTGCGGTTGTGATGTTGGCCAGCTCGTCGACGAGGGCGCGGGTGGCGTCGACAAACTTGCTGAAGGCGGGCGATGTCCAGTTGGGTATCAGGGCCTGATGCAAGGCGACGATGTGCGAGTCGGTGCCGGGAGTGGAAAGCGAGCTGCTGAAGGAGGAGGCGTACTGCCAGGCCGAGCGGTGGCACTGGACAGACCGTCAGAAGAGGCGGGAGGCATGGACAGAGGAGGAGGAGGCAGGAAGCATGGCCAGAGGAGGCAGGAGGCAGGGGTTGGGGGTCGGGTTCCTTACATGTTCGGTGCCCCACAGCACCACCATGCCTTCCAGCATGGACGCGCTGGAGCTGCTCGCGCTCACGAAGAGATCCAGCAGGGCGCGCGTGATGGGTGTCGGCGCGCCCTGGCTGATGGTGAGGCCGTACTTGGTCGCGGTGATCTCGAAAAAGGACATCTCCCGGCGCATGTTGTTCAGGGCGGAGATGAGCAGATCCATGGTCCGGTACATGTGGTGGAACTGCGAGTTCTGCGTCTGCGGCAGCCGTATCTTGGACAGCAGCTGCCCCACGAAGCGTATGTAGCCCCGCTGGTAGTGGCCGTCCTGCACCAGCCATTGCGACAGCGGGCCCGGCCCCAGCGACCCGCAGCCGGCATGCGAGAGGAAGGGCTGCTGGGTGGCCTGGGTGAAGGACGAGGCGGTTATGGCGAGCAGGTGGGCGGTCAGGGACGGCGATACGTTTGGCGCCATGGGCAGGTTGGGCGCAATCGGCTGCCCGTCGCGCGTACGCTTCGTGTTGGGGCCTCGCCGGTGGACTTGGAGATTCGGATTGGGGTGTTGGCCGTTCAGGACGCCGGAGCCCTGCGGCATGCTGGGATCGATTTGCGACGCATCCTGCTGTTGCTGCTGCTGCTGCTGCTGTTGTTGTTGTTGCTGCTGTTGCTGTTGCTGTTGCTGTTGCTGTTGCTGTTGCTGTTGCTGCTGCTGCTGCTGCTGCTGCGCCAGATGCGCCTGGGCTTCGGGCGAGGCCTGGTAGGCCCGGCAGTCCTGCAGATGCTCAATCTGGCGCGTCGTGTTCTTCGCGCGCACGAAGCCGCAGTGAAGACATCGTACTTTGTTGCACTGGCCAGGTCAGATGCTGCCGCCCCAGTGTCGCGGACGTGCTGAATGAATTGGCCGGCGGGAGCGAGACGGGAGAACTGACCTTGGAGGGCGTATCCTGATCTTGGAACTCGGCGAAGGCCCTCCTGATGTCAGGATTGGCGTGGCGGCCCATGGCGGAGATCACCGCAGTATTTCGGGGACTCCGGTATTTCGTGATGATGGTCGTTCCATTACAGTACTGAGTAAAGGGCGTAGTGCGTAACCATGCGGTGGCGCGGCGTGACTAAGGCGCGCGCCCTCGATCCTTCCGACGACAACAACAGCCACAACTATCTACAGCAGCCGCAAAACGGATGGCCTCATTCGCCTCATTATCTAGCCTCATCTGTGTCTGGATCCGGATACATGCAAGATGCCATGCACACGCGCAGAGTCCTCTTGGGATATGTTGTCCTTTGAGTAGGGTAGGGCACGGCGCCCTGTCTGCGGAATGCCTCACCAGCCCCCGATAATTCCCCGACATTTTATTGCCGCGAGAGACCGGCTTCGAGGAGGATAGATGATGCACGCTTTAAAAAAGAGCAGGCCCTTTTCTTCCGATCATCTCGGTTGGGCGCCAACTCGCGCCGAGGCTGGGCAGCGGTATTCTATCGCTGGTAACAGATACCGGTTCCACTTACCTACCCAACTTGGCGCGCAGGATGCAAAAATGACAGTACTGGTAATAAACCGCCGTCACTCGAGCATTCACGGCATCCACGGCATTCACAGCATCCACAGCATTCTCCCCGTCCGGAATGCGGCACTGCTAGATGGCATGGCCAGCTTCTCCCGGTCGACGGTCGCATGACACCTGTATCTGTGGTACTCTAGTTTAGCCTCCGACTCCAGCACAACATCTCCACGCCCATGGCCGTAGCTTCACCGACACCGTAGCATGCCGTAGCATTACGTGCCGGGCATGCACCCAGCGGTCGGCCGTTAGCCGCAGTGCCAACCAACCCTCTTCGTGCTCGTGTGACTTCGAGTGTCGACCCTCACAGAGTCCACGTGCGGCCCTAGCGTTCTCGCACACGAGGTTTTCACCCCGGATTTCGGGCACAGATGAGCTGATCGGTCACATTGTCTGCTAAACCCACACTAGATTTCTCGCGCCAATGCTTCATCTTTGGTACGGCGAATAAACCTTCATGATGCCAAAGAGCCCTCTCGCGCCTCTCCACCATCTGGTACCGAATGAAACGTCTGGTAGCCAGATGCCATGGCGAGCATAGAGGTAGGACAGTCTCGTGAAAGACCTCGGGACGTCGTTTGGACACTTCACTTGCTGAAGCTACACCCTTGACGGTGATGAAGCTAGCTGATGTTGTGGATGCTTCTCCAGACCGGCGTGGCATGCCACTGTGATGACGGGGGTGCCGGATGCAGAATGACGGAGGGCACAACGCGCAAATGGCACTCGTTTCCGCAACCCCATGCCGCCCTCTCCATCGCCCTATTCGCAGCAACAAAGCTCTCGAAGCCCGAGCACGGTTTCTACATAGTACTCGTGCTCGGTACAATTGCCACCCTGCCGGAAACCACTATCCGGTTTGCCGACCCGGAGATCGGAGCCTCAAGAAGCAGGTTCCCCGCAATGTGCTAGCTACAGCAACAACAATCGGAACGGCAAAAGACCCTTTCTCCAGAACGTGACAGGGCTCGTGCGTGTGGCAATCACCATCCCGACTTGGTAGTCCGTTGGCGATCTCCAGCATCATTACTATATACCCGACCAATCACCGCCATGTACCTGAGCTACCGCATACCTTTGCGTCGGGATGCCTTGCCTATGTCGTGGAGCTCTCGATTGGAAGTCAACTGGATGCATGGCCATCTTCGATGCCACCCTGCTGCGTCACCGACGATAACTAGACATCCCAAGTCGGACGCAGCTCCGCTAGCTAGGGCACAGGCAACGAAGCTTTGGACCAATGTCTACAGGTTGCTGTCATACACACCGCCCTCGGCGATGCAGCTGGGCGTGCTTTACTCCACGATGATCCGCAGGAAACATTCTCGTGACAGGCGAGTTGGACCTTGGAGGTTGATCCTATAAAGCTCTCGATGAACCCCCCAGGTTTTTTTGGAGCCACTCACGAGTTCAGTGATTTCTTATTACTAGCAGCACCTGTTGCACCAGAGTTCCTACGACACGTTAACCTACCGCTACCATTCCTAGGGTAGCGAAGAATACACAAACAACACCAGTAACCCTCGGGTATCACCATGCTTGGACGTTGGAGTGGCGTGGCTGTCGGCCTGCTCGCATGGAGCGCAAGTGCTGCACCAATGTAAGTCCGAACCAGGAGAGCTCGGACATTGTTGACACCTGGCAGCACACAGCAGTCACCGGAGCAGAAGTTCAATTACAATTCTCAAAAGGTTCGAGGCGTCAATACCGGTGGATGGTTCGTCCTCGAGCCATGGATCACTCCCAGTCTCTTCGAAGGCAACGGCGCCGTGGATGAGTACACCCTGACCCAGGAATTGGGAAAGGACGCTGCCTACAGCAAGCTGTCGCAACATTGGAATAGCTGGTTCACCGCCGACGATTTCAACCAAATGGCGGCGGCTGGCCTGAACCACGTGAGGATTCCGATCGGATACTGGAGCGTCATCCCGCGCGATGGTGAGCCGTTCGTGCAAGGCGCGTACGACGTCTTGGGCAAGGCGCTGGACTGGGCGAACTCGGCAGGCTTGAAGGTCATGATTGACCTGCACGGTGGTGAGCACTCATCCTGTTTTGACTGTCGCTTCCTCACCGCTGACGATGCTCCAGCTGCCGGCTCACAAAACGGCTTCGACAACTCGGGACGGTATGGGTCGATACTATGGACCCAAGGCGACACGGTTGCACACACCATCAAGGTGCTGAACAAGATCCGCGACGACCATGCCTGGCATCCAGCCGTCGCTGCCATCGAGCTCCTCAACGAGCCCGCGGGCTGGACCCTCGATATGAACGTCGTCAAGCAATTCTACTACGACGGTTGGGGGAACCTCCAAGACTCCAACGTGGCCATCACCTTCCACGACGCCTTCCAAGGCGTCACGGCTTGGAACGACTTTGGTGCCGGCATGGGCAACCTCCTCCTCGACACACACCACTACGAGATTTTCGACAGCAGCCTGCTCGCCCTGACCCCCGACCAACACATCCAGACGGCATGCGACTTCGGCAACCAGATGGCATCGACAGGCAAGTGGACCATCGCCGGCGAATGGACGGGCGGCATCACCGACTGCGCGAAGTGGTTGAATGGCAAGAACAAGGGCGCTCGATACGATGGCACCTTGAACAACGCGCCCAAGGTCGGTGAGTGCACGGGCAAGTCGACGGGCAAAGTCGCCAACCTGTCATCGGACGACAAGTACAATGTCGGGCGCTTCATCGAGGCCCAGCTCACGGCGTACGAGAAGGCGAGTGGCTGGATCTTCTGGACGTGGAAGACGGAGGGCGCGCCCGAATGGGACATGCAGGACCTGCTCGCAAACGGCCTGTTCCCGTCGCCGATCGGCGATATGTCGAAGCGCAAGTGTGAGTAGTATTTCCCCTTCCCTCGGTCCCATGCGATCGAGACGCTGACCCATCCTTGTGCAGACCCGGGCATCTGTGGTTGATGAACATGTCGCCCACGCACTCCTTCAGACCATCCATCTCACAACGAATAAGCCCGTCAGCGCCGGGCTTATTCATGCTTGCTTCGCTTGGCCCGCCAGGCAACCGCTCGCTCACCACCCCCTTTCTCTGCTTGCTGGCAAAAGTAACGATTTAAACGAATCTTCTTCTTTTTTCTTCTTCTTCTTCTTCGTCGTCGCCTTCGCCTTCGCCTTGTCCTATTTCGTCTTTCGGGAATACCCACCTTGGCGCTCGCTACACCGGTGTGCGCCTCTATCGAAATCCAGGCGCCAGCGAATCTTGCTCAGCTTTGTATCATGTTCGCACCGTCGCGTTTCAAGCGGGCATTCGCCACCCTGTACATAAATGCAGTCGATATCTAGTAAGAGGGAAACATGTAGAGTACCGTGTACGGGGACATTGGAAATAATGACATGTCATCACACGAATTCCGCTGCTGAGATGCATCCCCGCACCATAACAATGCGATGAGCTATTTTCCCAATCACACCGAGCTCAGCCTTGGTGTCGTTGCACTGTACCGTTACCAGTCGGGCCGCCAGGTCCAACACTTACCTAATGCCGTCCCAGTCCCCTTTCACCCCCCTTGGCGCTACGCATCTATCCACGTACCCACTTGCCCACGTATCTAGCGACTTATCTAGATACCCACTTGCCTACTTGCAGTGCGACACGCCGTCCGTCCGCCCGCCCCTGCATGTGCCCGGCTGACATCACCCTCCGTTCGCAAAGATGCTCGTGTAATAAATGCAGACCGCAATCGCCCCTGCTTTCCCTCCATGGCATACCCCACTCGGGAGTCATGATGAAAGGATGGCCTCGCTCGCCATCGACTGTTCTCGACGGCAGGCAATTTTACGCTGGATTTCGCTGACGGTGCGGATCTGGAGAAACGTCAGCGATAGGCAGGCATTGCACAGGCTCGGCTTCGAGACTGTTCTCTCCCGCCCTCGATCCCGTCTCGCCTCGCCTCGCTTCGCTTCCCTCGCGTATGTAGGCGACTCGGGTGGTTTGCGCAATCGCATCGCCGACCCTTCAACCCCCATCGTCTGGCGGGTTCTGCACGTGTGTGGTATCGAACACCGCCTCCGCAGCATGACTCCATTCCTGGGGATGGGAGCCTGATTGCTAATGAGTGGGCTGAGCTTTAATTGTGCCCACGCCAGGCCGTCCGTCACCAAAACACCGAAATGACATTCAGGAGTACCACGCACGGATGCCGGCTCCCGGCCCTCTGATTGGCTGGGAGCCCCGCGCCAGACCCGTACGGGCAGCGGCGAAGGGTAAGGCATCAAGGCTCGCCGCGCGATTGGTGCGTCTCGCCGTGTATTGCAATGCAGGAACGACTGCCTGGGGCGGCGTCCAAGGAGATTGGGCCGGACTGGCAGGGCGCTGCTGCGCCGGAAATCATTATAACCCTCGCCATGAGCCCTCTACGCCGCTGCTGTTTTGTTTCGCCTTCCTCCCCACCAGTCGAGTTTGCCTTAATATACCCCCTCGAAGACCTTTCGTGCTTCAGCCGCTCTTTCCAAACCACCAGTCACTCTTTAAACACAATCCTTCCTTCTTATATACCCGCATCCACCAGTCGATCTTTGGATAATACCTTAATCAACCTTACCCACCACCACTCTTCAAGATGCTTTTCCAAATCTCCGCCGCTGCCCTCTTCGCTGGCATGGCTGCCGCCTACCACGCCCCCGTTGGCGACCCGACCGGTAACCCCATCTCTCGTCCTTTGAACGAGGTACGTAAAACCCCACCCCTCTCTACATGAAACCCAAAAGTCCCCTCTAACCCACCCCCCCTAGATCGTCCCGGCCTGCAAGCCCTTCTCCATCGAGTGGAACGCAACCACCACCAACACGGTCTCCCTCGTCCTCCTCAAGGGTCCCTCCAAAAACGTGCTCCCCGTCAACGCCATCGTCGAGGGCATCGCCAACTCGGGCAAGTTCACCTGGACTCCGGACGCAGCGCTCGAGGCCACCACCACCCCCACCGGCTACGGTCTCCAGATCATCGACGACGTGAACGGCCAGTACCAGTACTCGACCCAGTTCGGCATCTCCAAGGAAGGCTGCGCCGTCGCCATTACCAGCTCCAGCTCCTCCTCCGCCGGAAAGCCGACCTCCACGGGCTACAGCGCCATCCCCACGTCGGTCAAGCCCTCTGAGACGAAGACGCCCGCCAAGCCTTCTTCCACCTCCATCTGCACCACCACCACCGCCTACGTCCCCGGCACCACCGCCCCCGTCGTCCCCGTCGTCCCCGGAAACGGCACCGTCCACACCACCCTCAAGCCCTCCGCCTCCGCCTCCGCCGGCCTCGGAAACGGCACCACCCCCGTCCTGTTCCCCGGCGCCGCCTCCGGTCTCCAGGCCGGTATGGGTCTCGCTGGCTTCGTCGCCGCCCTTGTCGCTATGCTGTAAATTACCCCTTCCCTCCCTCCCTCGCCTTGCCTCGCCTTTCAGCCTATGAGTGAGTGAGCGGTTGGCTGGTTGTGGTTTTTCGTTTGTTTTACATGCATGCGTCACCAATATCCTCGTCGGTTTGCTTGGTGTTGATGCCTCTTTTCCTTTTCCTTTCAAGGGTGGCTTGTGGGGATGTGTGGAAGTGGGGAGGAGGTGTGTATCATCAATGTCATCATCATCATCATTACCATCGTCGTCGTTATCGTCGTGGTCGGACCCTAGACAAAATCTTTTCCTTCCGGGTCGGGCAGGTCGGTCGTATGGAATTGTAACGAGTGGGTGAGAGTTTGTGTACGTACGCGATGGATGGGCATGTAATGCAGATTGCGTATATACCCTCTTATATCTTCGTCTTGCCTTTTCATCCGTCCTTTTCGTCTTGGCGCTTGTGGTGAGGGATGCGACGTGATGCTCTGCGTGATATGGAAGACGTGATGTGTGATCGTACGGTAGTGAGAGACCTATGATGTGCTATGTGTGTTGTGCTGCTGGTCACAAGTAAACTGCGGCTTTGCGTTTACGTCCATCAAGATGACGTGGTATCTACCCATGAAGATGTGTGTGTGGATTGTTTTTGAGAATTACTTCAGATGTGTGTGTGTGTGCGTATGGATGGTTTTTGATAGTTACTTCAATCTAGAGGGCTAATTTGGGCATGTAAAGCGTACAAAGCTATGTGGCAAAATGACCCATCGCCACCGTTCTTGACTCTGACGTTGAATGCGAAAAGGGAGCGCAGGCGTGACTCCTATCCTGCGAACGGTGTATGTTCATCGCTTCTACCTCTGTATACGCTCCCCGGATAGCTCGGCGGTGTGCGACTGCCCCGGCCCTAAAGGCGCAGCCACGCCGCTTGCGCCTCCCAATTCTGCTGCTTCCGGATGACTCGATGCATTGTATCCATACTTTACATCCGGTACGGATGTGCCATGAGGGGGTGGAGTTCCAAGTGTGCTGTACTGAGGAACAGGCGAGCCCGGCGATTGCGGAAACCCTTCCTGCTGGCCGTAATGGCCCGACGATGTATTGCGCGTCATTTGTGGCTTCGCGTCCGAGTATGGAGTCACGCCGGGAGGAGGACCCATTGCCGCACCGCCGGTTTGGGGAAGTGTTGTTGTTTGCCGGGCTTTTTTGGCTCTGTTGCGGCGGAGGAGGAAGAAGACTATGGCGGCTATGAGGGCAATTCCTATGAGGGGTCCGACTACCACGCCGGCGATCCATGCTTTCGAGCCGGACTTGTGTTCCTGCGTGTTGGAAGTACCCGATGACGGGCTTGGTGTTGCTGTCCGATGATCAGTACATGCAAAGATGAATCCAGATGAAAGGACATGGACGTACGTGATGAAGACGTCTTCTCGGTCAGCGTAGCAGGGACGTTGCGGTAGAATGACCAGTTGACCGACGAGTCTCCACAGATGATGTCCGTCTTCGGGCTCGGATCGCCAAAGGACTCGAATATGAATGCCGTGTTGCAGATGGAAACGGCGGTGTTGTTGTAATTTTTGGAACTGAAGTCGGATTAGATAGGCATGGATACACATGAACGCGTCACCTACCACGCGGTGGTGATGGTCGTTGACGAAAAAGGAAATATCTGAGAGCCACCAGCACATGCCGTGGCTGCATAGCATCGAGTTGCTGTATCCGGACAACATTGAGCGTAGCTTCCACTTTGATACCAAGTGAGGCCCGGATCGCAGGTCTGTGTGAGCCCTGAGCTGGTCAGATATGTTCGAGGAACATGTGTGGATGAGGGGCGTACAAGTGCTGTTGTATGATACCCAACCGATATAGTTGGAATCAGCTTGCCTGGGCAATATTGGAGGAGGTGTGATGGTCGGGTCTGCTGGAGCCGCCATTGCCAGTGCCGCCCATGCTATGGTCGAGAGCAGAGTAAATGGTAGTCTTGCAGCCATGGTCGGTACAATCGATGAGAGAGATGGTTTGACACAAAAGAATGGGATGCCATCGCGAAGAAGGCTCGAGGGGCGTTAAATAACCAATGTCGGCTGCTCCCTGTCGTGTCGAAGCCAGCAGCCCTCATGCGCCCTCCTGAAGATTATTGCCTGCACCCTGAGCCTTTCTCAAGGGATAGCGAAGATGTCCCCACTTTTGGATGGAACGTCAGCCAGTAGAATGTGGGGGCCGTCTTGTTGCAAACCGGTGAACCGTATTCGAGGGTTGAAGACAATAGCATTTGAGGCGTAGTGCAATCCGCATCGTGGAGGACGGCTCCAGTGTGGCGCGACTAGAGAACTGTTGTCGGCTTTGGCGAGGTATCCGCAGAAAAGCAAAATGGAAGCGTGAAGTCCATCCTCCCGTCCACAGGTTTGGACGGGGGGGAACCGGCGAAGGATCTGGTCTCGATGGTTCCCTCGTATACCACAATGAATGGGCTGAGGTCGCGGAACAGAGCGGCTTCACTACGGGCTACTGCCGCCATTTGGCTCACACACGCGAATACGGGATAGGGGGGCCGAATCGCGTTAGAGGGGCTCCAGCTCTCCAGCTAATTATAAACGCTTCCATGCAGCCAGTGTGCTAGCAGTTCGCCCCGTAGTCCAAACAACGAGTTGCTGGCGTCATTTGCACTTCGCTCTGATGCGACGCGAAGTGGGATGAGAAGACGAGGTACGTCTCCAGCATGACGTGGGTATGGAAGACGAGAAGTGAGTAGGGAAGGAGAGAATGTTGTTGTTGGGAAGACGGAGGAGGAAGCGGCGATGGCCCGGAGAGAAGGGGCGACCCCGCATCAAGTCCGTCCCCCCCCCCCCCACGAGGAAGGCGCGACGAAGGCGACAACATCGACTCCTCTCGTCAACATCCTCTGGTCAACATCCTCTGGTCAACATCCTCTCGTCAACATCCTCTCGCTGAAGGCCCGCGCCCGCGATGCTGGGTCGCTGCAGGCCGTCGCCGGGCAGGCGCTGGTTCGACGAGCTCCCCGAAGACATTCTGATCCTGATCTTCTCGCATTGCCGCATCGACGAACTGCTCGCCGTGCGCCTGACGAGCTCGAGGGCGCGCAACCTCGCGGCCGCGTACATGCCCACCATTGCGCCCTGTGTTGCCCGCTCGACCTTTCCCCACAGCGAGCTCCTCCTCGCCCCGCCCAACCATCCCGCCGACTACACGCTCGGCTGGCTGAAGGGGCTGGTCCCGCAACACCTGGCCGCCATTCTCGTCGACCGCCACAGATTCTCCCACGAATGGGCCCAGCAGCGCTATGGCATCCCCGCCGAGGACACCTACGGCGAGGTCCTGCGCCGCCGAGTCGCAAACGGATGGCGCGTGCTGCGGCGCTTCTCCGCCATCTCGGAGGACGTGTACGGTTTGGGCTCCAAGCACGTGCTCAGGTCCGCTGCAGACTTTGCGTGGAAGGTCGTCCGTCCATCGCGATACGAGTTCGAGGTGTTCAAGCAGCGCGAGGACTTGATCCTGGAACGCCGACTCGAGTACATAAGCAAGCTCCCGGCCGACCTGGTCAAGGACTACAAGCTGACCTTCACCCTCCTATCGTCTGCCTTCCGCACATCCATTCTGAATTTGGGCGACGACCACAAGCCGTGGATTTTTGATTGGAGCTGCGGCATCGACGGTCAGCGTCTTCTGCGTCGAGGAAACTCTTGGTTGACGTGGTTCGTCCTGCACGAAGGTCCTCAGCTGTTCTGGGACCAGTGGTGGAGACTGGATCCGGACGCGCCAGAGACGAAGAACCATATCCGCGACCGCTCCATCTTGGCCTGGTTTGGCCGGGCAAAGATCATGCCAGAAGACTTCATTCGGCAGTTTATACCTGATAAATGGAACGACGTGAATGAGAAATGGCACGACGTGCAGCGCGATTACGCAGCCAAGGTCCAGAAAGCGATAGAGGAGAAGGCGGCAGCCGCGTCCTCCTCCTTCACGGCCGTCAATCCTATCCTGTACTTCACGCAGTATGCCGAATGTCGCCAGCTGAGAGTCGAGTCTGGAGTGCCAGCGGCTCCCGAAACGCTGTCGCGCGTGCCCTTTCACATCGACTTTCGCTGTCCTGAGGAACTGTTCCAGAAGTTTTGCATGCTACGAGAGAAGGCGGTGGTCATGGCCGCACAGACATCGGCGCGCGAGTGAAGCTTGTGTTGAACAATATCACATGGTAAGCCCGAGTCCCCTCATCCCTACATGGATGTCATGGCAAGCTTACTTCCGCCAAAGAGGCCTGAATACGAAACTTCATCTCATTTGCCTGGTCAGCGTGAGCGCCTCGAAAATAGCGCCGACCGTATTTCAACCATGGACTCGGAAGCATCGGAATCAAAACAATCCATGACGCGTGTTTCTCCCACAAAAGCCAGGGGGGTGCACGCGCACTTTGGGAGAAAAGGGAATCCGCCTCGCCACCACTCACACCAAACATCAACATGTAGTACGTACATATCTACTGGGCGTTTGCTGTCACGGTGCAGCTGCTGGCGCCCTTTAATAAAACGGTTACGAAGCTACACTGGGTGTGGAGACGTGACGCGGTGCCACGTCCCGGGGCTCTACCTTTTAGGGCAGCTGCATGTTGTTTACTTTATGGAGCCCGGTCGTAGCATTCCATGTCAGCAAGTAGATGGTGGATGTAGAAATAGTAATAATAGATGGCCAAACTGTATGGGATAGAGTTTCAAGCAGCGATTTTCACCCCACGAAACGAGCGACAGGCGCCAAACACCAGCCGTCCTATCACGACGGCTGGATCACCGACGGTGGGTATGCAGGGGCTGCCTCTCAGCGTCCAGCTTTTGCGGAGGCGACTACACGTGACGTGAAGTGTATTCTAATTATAGAGTGTCATGGTGGCTAGCTGCTGGATTGGGATCGAGTGCGGTTGATCAGAGGGGCCGTGTGGATTTTGTGATGGCCGGCGGCCAAGATCTGACGCCCCAGCGCTCGCATCCATCGCCCAGGCCGCCATGATCCTCCCATGCAACAATCGTAACCTTCTCCACCTCTGCCCCCGTCTGAGAAGTGCAGCTGCAACCGCACCGTAACTGCAAGGCGCCTTGTGTCGGTGACATGTCTGGCACTACTGCGCCGTGTAGCTGAGACGAGTCTGCCGGCATGCTCCTCGCTGCCACCACTCCTGAACCCCTCTAGATTGGCCCTCCAGGACCCACAGCCCTACTTGTCGATAACCACAAACGCGGACGCATGCTACGGCCACGCACACCGGAAGAGATGGTGGGGGGGAGAGCGCCGCACGACGAGGCCCAGACGCTGGCCATCCGCACCGACTTTGGAGCCAAGGGAAAGGGCATCGCGCTCAACTCCAGCGGGTCGGCCGAGGAAGACGGAGGAGAGGAAGAGGAAGAGGAAGAGGGAGAGGGAGAGGGAGAGGGGGAAGAGCAGACCAACACACATCTCTCTGCCAGTTCGGCGGGCCATACCGACATTTCCAGCACGTCTGGCGTGTCGGGGAACTCGACGGCGCGGACCTCGAACATGACGGAGGAGGATCGGCCCAGCGCCCCCGGCCCTGCAAGCACGTCTCCCTACGCCCATCCTGCCCTCACTGTGCTCGAGCTCGTCACCAATACTGCGTCTGCATCTGCGCTGCCCAACTCGTTTGACTTCAATGTGAGCAGGAAAGGGAATTTCATAGCCATCTTCTCGTCGAGCAACATCTGGCTGGTCAAGACAGTGCAATTGCCCAGGCTATGGGCGAGAACATTGCAGGTGCGGAGGAAGCCCGTCGCCATCGACATCACCGAAGATGGCTTCCTGCTCGCCGTGCTGAGCAGGCCGAGTCAGGTCGACCTGTACGAGATCCACCGGGAGATGCATCGCCAGATCAAGAAGAGGAGAACGGTTATGCTGGTGCACGAATCGAGCACCATTGTGATATCGCCGGACGGCCTCATCCTGATCGCCGGGAACAAGTTTGGAATCGAAGTCGTCGCAATCGGCCCGGAAGCGCCTGAGACGGCTCGACGCACCCTATCCGGACCCGTGGGCGACACGCTGGAATTTTCCGATGACGGCCGCACCCTGCTCATCACGGGATATGCGCGCAAAACAGGGAACTCGTCGCTGTATGTGCTGCCCGGACTGTACGATGGGCCCTTCGACGACGACGGCGTTCCCATTGCCCAGCCGCCGGCCACGGTTTGGACGAGCTCGGTGCTCTTTCCCGAAACCGCCAAAATCGCTCGGCAGGCGACGCTGCTTCCCGATGCCGACACGGGACAGGTCAACGAGATGTTCGCCTTCAATTCGCAGGAGGACATGTGGGGGGTCTACGACATTGGCAACCGGCGCTTCACCCAGCACAAGATGTTTCTCCCAGACCAGCAACGATGGACGCGCTCCGAATTTGTCGACGATGCGATGCCCGCCATCTCCCCCAACTCGGATCTCGCAGCGGTTGCGTCGAGGATGCGTGGCACCACCAGCATATGGATCTACCAGGTGCCCGAGTGGGACTTCCCGTCCACTTCAAAGGGCGACCAATCACCCATCCAGCCCTGCTTCTGCATACCCATTCTCAACGACGGCCCCGACTCGGTGCAGGAGATATGCGCCCTCCGCTGGGTGAGTATGAGCCCCAAGATCCAACGCCTCGTCGCTGTCGGGAACTCGTCCACTGTATCCGCAGATGAGGTGCCGGGAGCGCCCGTCGGCTCCAAAGGAGTCGTCATTGTCCTCGACTTTGACAAGTCGAAATCGGCCGAGAGCCCTGTGCCAGCCCCCACCAAGACAATGTACGACTTGGATCCGCTATGTCCTGGTGAAACGCTACCGGAAGGCTCCATCGACTTTGACCGGGAAGTGGAACTGGTCAGAACGAGGACCTTGGCACAGCGGAGAGCTCAGCCTGCCTCGCGAAGGCATTCCAGAATTGGTTCAACCCTCGCACGTGCCTTGGCTCCAGCGAACCGCGAGCCTCCGGTCTTTCTCAGGGAGCCGGTTGCAGACGAGGTGGAGCTTACGGCTGAAGAAGCACAGGCTGCGTTCGAGGTGCCTTATGATATGCAACAGCCTCGATCTCAAGTATCGCTAGCAAGAGCTGCCACCGTGGCTGCCGTTTCCCCGGCAAACCGTCGACACCTTCGAGCCCTTCCCTTCCGGCCTTTGGAATATCGGCGCGCGGATGGCCTTCGAGAGTTTCCGCACGAAAGCGATGCTGACAACTGGGTTCCCCCGCCACCAGCATATACTGCGACCGCTGAAGCATCCCAAAGCGTCAGTTTGAGCCATCCCAATGGAGCACCAGTCCCCGAACCGTCTGCCATACCCCCAGTCCCCGCTTTGCCCGTAAACCTCCTTAGAACACCACCTCGGCAACTGCATCCCTATCAGTCTCGCGGTGGCTCCTTCCAATCCCAGTCATCGGTCGATCTCCCACGTCCACCCTCCCAACCAACACAAATCACACCACCCTCGGACGAACAACGCAGACCTTCTCTCCTCCACCCCTCCACCTTCCCGAGCCCACAGTCGGTGACTTCGGGCCGACGACGAAGTTCCGCCGCGTCTCGAACATCTCCACCGCAAATCCAACCCATTCCTCCGCTGCCAACCCCGTCGATGAACCAATCTGCCTATCGAGCCACCGCTTCCCAATACTCGTCCGTCAACGCAGCTCAGCGCCCTGCATCCCGACCCCCCATCCGCACCCGCCGCGCCGTCGAGAGTACCTTTGACATCCGGCCCCCTCCCATCGTCGATCCCGCGACAGGACGCAGAGGCTCAGCGCCAGAGACGCATATTCCCAGACGCCCTTTACCCGCAGGAGCCAACCCGAACCGGGCGAGCATGCCTGCCTCCCCCAACCCACCGCGTCCCAGGGAACACAGAGCCATGTTACCCCGACTTGGTACGGGAGGCGGCGAAGCAAGTCAAAACCCCTGGCATGGGGGGCAAGCGACGAGACAAGCTGGTCCACTGAGTGCGCCGCCGAGGACGAATACAGGCAACTTTGC
The DNA here is from genome assembly GCA_019202945.1 of Corynespora olivacea. Classification (NCBI taxonomy): domain Eukaryota; kingdom Fungi; phylum Ascomycota; class Dothideomycetes; order Pleosporales; family Corynesporascaceae; genus Corynespora; species Corynespora olivacea. The sequence goes on from JAGQEM010000207.1 coordinate 36,370, forward strand.
TACGCAAGCGCCGCAGAGCCACAGACGGAGCGCGAGTCGATTGAATGGCTCGATCGGGGGGAGAGATAAGGAGGGGAAGGGTGGGAGTCCGAGGAAGAAAGTCGGTTGTGTTGTCATGTGAAGGCGTCCTCTAATTTTCTTTATCCATCGAAGCAAGATTCGCCATATGCTTCAATCAACCCAGTTAGCGAACTGGTATCTTGGAGTATATGGGAGCCCCTTTTCCTTGAGTTAGGACCGGTTCGTCATGTAAAATCTGCGTGCGAGCGCAGTGGAGTGGCGTAGGTGGCGTTGAGGCGTCACACATATTATATTCCATATACCCAGATGCGGCGCTGTGGTTGTGCCGCTTATCTTTTTTTTCTTTTCCTTCCCTTGGGGTTTTCAATGTTTTCTCCATATTTCCACCGAGTCCTTTTCTGGTAGCCCCTTGTTCGTAAGGTGTAGGTGTAGGTGTAGGTGTGGGTGTGGGTGTGTGGTTGCTTTATGGGGATTGTTGCACATGGTGTTTTTGCATCTATCCATCTATGAAGATGGAGGGGGAGAGGGTGGGCGTAGGGCAAGGGGTTTGCATAGACGGACTAGAAGGAAGGGAGGGAGGAGGGAGGGAGGGGACGTATATAAGATGTTTTGAGATGAAATGAATGAAATTAATTGGATCTAGGATGGTGTAACGCGTTGCTCTTTTGTCATGTATCTGTTTACTATTCCAACGTACGTAAATAGTACAGATGAAAATTTATCTGATGCCAATACATCGTTCCTGCACTTTGTGGGGTGGAGTAGACAATCCTGTCGGGTTGAACAATTACTCTTGGATAGTCTTTTTTTCTTCCTTGCTTCGGTGCATCTATTTCATAAGAAAGCTGTCTAGTGTGGGCTCGGGTTTATTTTCATTTTTTCCTGTAAAAAGGAAACGGGCGGAAATAAGGGGGTTTATAAGCACGTGCGATCGACGATAAGATGCCACAACACGTGCATATTCTTGTACCTTGCGCTTCCACCCCCGCACTGCTGACTCGTGCCTCTCCTCAATTGACCGACGGAACCGTCCCCGCAATCTCAACTGCGTTGGTAGGCGCTTACCTTTTTCAGCATGGTGAGTCTGAAAACAATCTCACCTTTTGTGTAGAATGCGAGATCAATTACAGTCCCCGTGCTCTATGCCCGCCATCTACTATGATCAATTGCAATGGTTGTTTTGTCACACCGAGTGTATTCTACAGGGCTGGTTCGCGGTAACATCGTACAGCAGCATGGAAATAAATCACTAGATTTCTCCGAGACACTTGCCACCAGCTACATCCCGCAGGGCTGGCTGAAGTGCTAGCGCTGTCAGTGGCCTAGACAAATTTCGGAATGGGTCGCACGGCAGAATCCTGGCTTTGGGTAACGGAAATTTGCTCCAGTTCAAAGCCGTGTCTCAGAGCTGCGCACAACGGAGCCTCATGCGAATGGTTAGCTTGATCGTGGATGTCGGCCCCATTTTATGCATATAAGAGCATTATAACCCCCCTCCCCCCAAATAGCACATTATTTGATAGAACATTGGCACCGTTGTGTTGCCTGCAGCACCTGCAAGCAACGAATCATCGGAAATTAAAGTCCGTCTACCCGTATACCACCAATCAGACCGCCCTACTCAACACTCACGTCACGTGAGTTTCTGCTGGCGCCAACGGCGTACAGAGAGCGCACACTAGTCTGCGAATGAGTGTGGAAGCTCACATGCGCTTACGCATTATTCCCCGTCGGATTTCATGCGATTAGAAGCCGAAGCCAAGTTGGGCATGAGCATATGAGGCATGTCGCCCAAAGTTTGGTTGGGCATCTTTAAGCCCCGTTCGGTCGCCGACTGGTTTTGGGGGCACACATTCAACGTTGTGCGAGGTGAGGTGAATACGTACGATTCTTTTCCTTGACAGCCATACCCGTACGCTTGGTACGCTCGAATGGTGCTCATTTCCTGCGAGGTACCGAGCCCACGGCATCAATTTCAATATCTACATATCTATACATCTATGTATGTATATATATATGTGATGTCAGCCTGCTGGCGTAGGTTCTTCGGTTTCGACTCCCAGCGGCAGCTCTGTCTTCAGTCTGGTAACCTCGTAGCATCTCTGTCTTTGGACCGGTAATAAAAAGTGAGAGAAAGACTCACCCAAGCGCGAATGCCAGATTGGGAAGTGAACCCTCCTCACCAGAGTTTCTTTTCTGAGTACCCTGATTTCATCTCTCAACTTTATGGTAAGAGCACGCTTTTGCGTCGCAACCACTTCACTAGCCCTCCCCTCGTATCTGCTGCATACACCCTACACCCTACTATACAACACACGACGGTTTGCAGCTTCACATCCCTGCCCCGATCCACAATCATGAAGCTCACAAGCATTCTCTACGTCGCCCTCTCTCTGGCATCTGACATCGTCGGTACGTTTCTGCAGCCGGCTCTTTGGCGTAGGTAGATTTGTATTGACTTCCTTAGCCGAGTCCTACGAACCCAACACCACACCCCACTTCGGGTTCGACGAGCTCTACAAACTTCAAACCGCCTTCTACTCGAAGTTTACCTACCCCAACAATGTCAGGGAAGCCGAGAGTATCAACTCGACCGTCTTCAGTGAGGATGCACGTCTTCGAAACAACATCACCCATCCCTTGCCCACATGACCGCTAACACCCCTGAAGGTTGAAGGCCGCGTCTCCGATACCCGCAACTTCGTCGGGCGCGAGCTCAACACCGAGTACATCTTTGGACTCTTCACCCCCAACAACCTGACAACCATCATTGGCCTTCCCGTCGGACCCTACGAGATTGTGCAATTCGCCGCTAACCAGAACATCGCTTCCGCATCAACGCGCATGTATCTCCGCTTCCCGGCCTTTGGCAATGTGACGCTCCCCATCATGATCGATACCTGGATGACGTGGAACGCCGCCGAAGAGGTCACCCAATACGACGTCACCTTTCGCTGGTTCGGATATCTTCTCCAGCAGCTACTCTCCAGCGTCGATCCGAACCCGGCGAAAGCGCAAAACGTGGCCAAGAACAGCATCGCGAAGTCCATCTGTCAGACGCACCGTTCCTACTGTGCTGGAACATCGAACCAGCAGTATGAGACGGATGACGAGTGCTACCAGTTCCTGACGGAAGAGATTCGCGTCGGGCAGAGCTTCGAGTTGGGAATGAATACGCTGCTCTGTCGCAATGTGCATGAGACCATGGTCAGGTTTAGGCCGGATGTGCACTGTCCTCATATCGGGAAGGATGGTGGGGGTCAGTGTGTGGATGATTACACATACACGACCAAAGTGGAAGAGGACGTCTTCACCAACTCGCCGTGGGTTGCTCACCAGAAGTAGAGGGTGGGTGCTCAATAAAGAGGCTAGTCGACGTTGGCGTGGTTGTTTACGTGTCCCTTTCTTTCCGTGGTCGGGGTATGGTAGAGGTCTTCGAGCATCAAGATTGATAGAGGCTGTGTGTATAATAGTGCAAAGATGATGGAAAGTTTTCTTGTAAGAGTCATTGGCAAGGTTTTTCTTTTCACTCGACGATGATATTGTGATATAGTTATGCATGTGAGAAACCGATTTCGACGTTCTGGACCTTTTGTCGTGGATATTGATACGTGTACCAAGCAAAGATTTCATGCATGCTCTCATTCGTTGCCAAATTCACTCCACCACATCACCCCATCTCCGTGAAGGATCCAGACCGAGCAAAAAAAAAGTGACCACAAGATACCCAGTCTGAACATCATAGATATAGTACGTAGCCACGACAATCTCACTCACCCTACAGACTCATGGGGCTCCCTGGCAACTTCTCCAACCACCCATCAACATCCTCCTGAACCGTCTTCTTGATCTTACACTGCAGCGCAGCAGATATATCCTGACTCTTCTGCTTCCCACACGTCGCGCTGAAGCACCCATTGTCGTCCATGGCGCGCTGCAAGGCGTCGCCTCTCCAGCCAAAGACATAGTCGGCGTGTTGGCCGTAACCCGTGTTGTCGCCGGTGGAGAGATGGAAGGGTTGAGAGCCGTCGGCGGGCCAGTCGGCTTTGTTGTTGAATTGGGTTGTGTCCCATACAATCTGGTAAAAAGGGTCAGGATGGTCGTTGCGGATGGAAAGAGGGAATGAATGGATGGATGGATGGATGGGTGGATGGATGGATGAATCTATGTGATGGAAAGGCTTACTTACCTCGAGCATAAGCTGAGGGATCTTGGTCGGATGGGTCGACGGACACGCGCCCGTGGAAAGAAAGTTCGAAGGCCCTGCCGTCGGATACGCGACGTGATCCTTGTGATTGGGCGAATCGAGGTTTTTCCCATCCCAACAGGTCGGATACAAGATGTTGGACCGGATGCCGCCCAGGCACGGCTGCGGCGGGAAGCCCTCAAAGTCGAGCTTGGAGTCTGAGCACGGAGCCAGGTCGTCGCCCTTGAAGTTGGGGCCCGAGTAGCAGCGGAAGCAGCTCTGCATCTTGTATTTCTTCGCCCGGTTCATCGGGTCGCCGACCAGCATGCGGAAACCGGGCTTGAACGCGGTGACGGTGTTTTTCTTGGGCGCGATGTAGTATACCGTTATGCCGCCCGAGGTTTTTGTTGTGAATTTGTCGTTGAAGAGGAGACGGTTTGGGATTTGGGGAACGCGCTTGAAAGTCCCGTTCCCGGCTTTGAAATACAGGTTTGCAGTCCACTGAATGTTGGTTCGCAAAGGTCAGTAGAAAGCTCGCTTTCCTTTCGAAGTCTTGTCCTTGCGTACATAGTTGCTCAAGTCATCGGCTGGTCCACATGTTGTGCATGTGGCAAGATTCGAAACATCTGTGCTCTCAATCGAAGCGTTGAATGCATTGCCACCGACAACCTGGTGCACGTGCGGGGTGCCTATCATGCCAGGGTTGACGAGGGGGTCGAGACGCTCAACGGTGATCTGAGAACAGCCGAAACGCAGGTGGTTGAGTCCTTGGAGGGACTGCGCGGTGGCGGTGGCCGCGAAGAAGAGGAAGGAAAGCATCCTGTGTGCGGTTTGTGATCCGAATGTTGAAAAAGGAAGAATTGGGAGAGTTTGTAGAGATGTAGGAGGATGAGCAAGCTATGATGATGGTTCTTGTTAATATCGCTTTCGGTGAAGGCAACGTACAGGGGTGGATAGTCGGTAGTCGCCAATATTCACTGCCGTGCCACGCCGTGCATAGTGCGGCAATCAATCTATGTTGATTAACCCCATGGGGAACCGTAGGATGCTGCCTTCGGAGTGATGGTACCGCTACACCTCGAAAACGATGGAGTCAATCCTGAGGATTTACCGACATCTGATCTTGGCAGCGATCACTTCAGTGTCTACAGGGTCAAATGATTAGTTATGATTGTGCAGGGACGACTGAAGAATAAGGCTCTAGCTCTTGAGAATATTACACAAATAGAGTTACAAGTCCATTTCAGGGTCCGCTGTGTTAGAAGTGGCCGCATCTTCTGTATCCCACCTTGCAAGAGATTAACCCCAACGAGTACAACTATCCTGTTGCTCATGAATGGAACAAAATCCATGCGCAGCGAGGGTGAGGGCCTATTAATCGATCACTTGTTTATCGTGGTTGATCAATTAATTGATCTATTGCGACTGATCAGTCAATCGATCTATCACAGTTGATTTCCAGGGGAGACCCCCTGGACCCCCTCTCGCCTGCCGTGGGTAATCACGTGATAGTTGGTGATGGTGTGTTGCCAATGAGTTTTAGTGTTCTTCACGTGATGGCACTCACGTGGGGGCACTTTTTATCATCCAATTAGAGACCTAAAGTTCAGCTAATCAGAGGGTTTTTTTAATGAACCAATCAATTTTCACGCTTTTTTTGCTAAGAACCCGACCGTAATGCTACGCTCGTTCCTCGCTCCGCAATGAATCAGGCATTCCTACCTTGTCGAACTTTTTGTTGGAATCAACTTCCCAAATTCGCGCCAGCTGTACAAGACGAACCATAAACGCACTATACGGCGTACGGATCCTTCCAACCTCGCTGGCAATGTACACGTTTCCATGCTTCTCCAAATAGAAGCTAAACCTTGGGGTAAAAGCTCCGGATATTCTCCCTCACACTCTGCTCAAAAGGAACCCACCCATCCAAGCCCAACCTGCGAAGCAACTCCTCACTCTTCTTCCTCTGCGCCGTCGCCGTCGTCAGATCCTCACCCTTGTCTTTCAACTCAATGGGCACCTTCTGACCCATTTCCTGCTCCACAGTCTTCGCGACACCAGGCCAGGTGTAGGTCTCGGCATATCCAAAGATCCTCTCCCCCTCGACCCGGCTCAGGACCGCACCGGCAACGTGCAGACGAGCTGCATCTCTCACATCGACGTACCACTGGGGATCGAAAAAGGCGAAGAATGCGGCATTCTTGCCTTCGTAGAGACTGCGTACGAAGCCGGCGGTGGACGGATATGGTTGGTCGTTGGGCGACAACACCGGACCTAGGGCAGTGCCAGGATTGACGGTGTTGAGCGTGAAGCCACTGTCGCGGTTTTCTTGGAACCACTTCCAGCTCTCTTGCTCGGAGCGGGCCTTGCTGACTACGTAGGACATCAGACCTCGGAGCTCCTTGGGCGCATTCGGGTCTGCGAGTACTGGGTCCTTGTCAGTGAAAGGGTTTTCCAGGAAGCTCTCGGTCACGTACCCTGAGCAGAATATGTGTCGTAGGACTCGTGCGTCAACTCCTTTTTGACGTTCGGTTGCGGATAGAACACGGCCCAACTTGAACCGGTCAACACCACTCTTTGGATTTTCTCGCCACGATGGTTAGCGTCCTTGACAGCCTTGAGGAGGTTGAGAGTGATGTTGATAGCGTTGGAAACCGCATCCGGGTCATCTGACAAGGAGGTATCAGCGGCGGTGTGGATCACGGCAGAGACGCCTTTGAGAGCTGCATCGTAGCATCCTGGCACACCGATGTCGGGAATTTCAACCAGTTCCAGGTGAGAGTCGGGATGGCGTTGTTGGAGGAGCGGTGTCATCCAAGCGCTGCGGGAACGGGAGCGGACGGTGCCACGGACAGCGTATCCGTACTGCAAAAGCTGGTCGACGATGTGTGATGCGATGAGACCATTTGCGGCGGTGACGAGGATTGGAGAGCCGGCGGGGATGAGTGGATCTTGAATTTTGGGAGCCATCTTGGAAGCGACGAAGTGGTTGGCGGTAGAATCTTCAGATGGACGCGTCCATGTTCTTATAGGGCGAAAGGTATGCTCCCCTTGGCAAGCTCTTGTGTGAAGCAGCGCGCATCGGCCCATTGGGGGGCCGAGATGTAGTCATCCGAGTAGTGAGCTCGAGCTAGTTGGAACTGTTTGCTTGGTCAGCGCTGAATGTAAGCGTTGCAGGATCCGCTGCTGTATCATCCATCACACCTCGCTCCAGATGAATCCCGGATTGGCCATGTATCGCATGATGGGGAGAAGTGCGCTGAATTGGAGAGATTCCATGCCGTCGTAGGCCCAGTTGAGCCGGAGAAACTAAGCACCGAGAGAATGGTGACCATCAGGGACCGCGGTGGGTGACAAGATGGACCACACGGATCGGAATAATGCCTCCCTGGCCTTCTCCTTGACGACGACGAGGACCAGGACGCCTGCCTACCTGGCCAGAGTGATGCAAAGATACTTGCGGTATACCATCATTTTCGAGGAAGCCTGCGGATGGTTCTCGAGCATTCCCGTGGCGGCAGGCTGAGTCAGCAGGGAGCTGCACGTCATCGCCTCGCATTTCGGACAGCTTCCCTCTCTCCGCACATCTCGACGGCACCGTTAATTAACTGATTCGCGCCAGGAAATCGCCCGCAACAATGGCCTTCGTACTGCAGCGGCCCTTTGCCATCACGGCCACGGCCACGGCGACGCTCCGACAAGCAGCCCCCCGGTCGGCGCAAATCCTCCCCTTCCGCGCCTTCCACGGCACGCCGCTCAGGCAGCATCCCAACTTCTTCACCCCCAAGGCGCCGACCGTCTCCTCGGCGAAGAGTGCGCTGCGCTTCCGCACCGCCTTCCGCCGCTCCTACCAGCAGGCCGCCCACAGCCCGGTCGCGCAGGGCGATGTGCGACAGCGTCTTCTCTACGGCGCCGGCATCTTCGGCGCCACGCTGCTCGGCATCAATGTCATCTTCAACCGGGAAACGCGCGAGGATGGCGGAATGCCCGACTTTGAGCGCCGCTACCTCAACGACACGTTCATGCACACGGGCCTAGGCATCGGCATCATCGGCGTGGCCGCGCGCACCCTCCACATGAACGGGTGGAGCTTCCGCCTGATGAGCGCAAACCCATGGCTGGTGCTCGGCGTGGGTCTGGTCGGCTCGATCGGCACCATGTACGGAACGATGGCTACACGGCCCGACAAGTGAGTTTGCGATGGCGGCGACGGCGACGGCGACGGTGACGATGCTGATGCTAACTGCGATAGCTACATTCAAAAGTACGCCCTCTGGACCGGCTTCAACGTGACCCAGGCCCTCCTCCTCTCGCCCCTCTTCTTCATGCACCCTGCCATTCTCGCACGCGCCGGTCTCTATACAGCTGGGATGATGGGTTCCATCGCCTTCGTTGGCGCTACAGCCAAGCAGGAGAAGTACCTCTACCTCGGTGGCCCTCTGCTCGCCGGTGTCGCCATCGTCGCTCTTTCCGGTCTTGCCCCGATGGTTGTCCCTGCTACCGCCGCTCGCACACTGATGATGACTGAGAACATCTGGCTGTACGGTGGACTGGCTGTTTTCGGCGGCTTCACCCTGTATGACGTGCAGAAGGTGCTGAAGCATGCCCGCATGGCCGAGATGGGTCTTATCCCCAAAGACGCCGTCAACGAGTCCATCTCCCTGGAGCTCGACTTCCTCAACATTTTCATCCGGATGGTGCAGATTCTCGGCATGAGCCAGCGGAGGAAGTAGACGATTACGTGGGGGAAAAGGTGAAGGCATGGACGGCGTTTTGTGAAGCATCATAAAAGGTAGTTTTACTATTTTGTGTGGCTTGTTCCATTTGTATGATACTCTCCTCTCTTGGTTCAATCGAGGTGACGGCAAGTTTCCACCACTGTATTGCATCCACAAGTCAGCATTGCGATGTAGTGGTAGAGTGGGTGTCGCAGTATTCTGCCAGATCTACGTGTTCGGCCTGGTGACCATCGCATGGGTGATTAAATGCTATTCCTACGACGAGTGCCTGCTGAAGTCGAATATAGGTCGATCCTGCCACAAGGGTGGTGACACTCTACTCTGATATTGTTTGCTTTGGGGTATTGGTACTTGGGTGGGCAGATGAATGCATTTGGAGTAAATTCCAACAGTTCTGCCCTTTATTCGTCCAACAGTCTAGTGTCCAGTGCCTTCCTGATCTAGAGGCTTGCTGCGCGAGACTTCCTATTTCAGACTCAGAGTGCAACTTCCTTCCGTAGACAATAATACCTGGACTTCAGCATCCACCATCTTCCAACCACGTTTCTTCTGCGACGCCCAGTTCGGCACTTCAAAGGATAACGAACAAAATCATTCGAACCACCCCTCCTTCTCCTTAACCCTCAACGCCCTGATCTAGAAGAGCCTTTGCGCTCGCCTTATTCACATCACGCGTGAGGCCTCGAAGCTTGTAGATCTCGGAGACGGACGAACTGACGGACGAAGGATTCGAGGGCAAGTGTTGGTACGGGGGAACCTTTCCTCCGCGGTAGAATCATAGCGCTTTTCGTATCGAGTTCGCGTTACTATTGTAGATGTGGGTGATGCGATATTTAGTAAAATCCTTTTTACGTTTTCTCACCGCCGAACAAAGAAAACTTAACTTTCGCTCGCGGTGGTGAAGTGTCGGGAGGTTTGCCTGATAAAGTGCTGTAGAAAGATTATCTGAGGTAGATATAACGCGCGATATTTTACTTATAGGATGGGCCTTTGGGAGTTTGTTATGTCCCAAGACTACCTTTCTACGAGAGCCTGATTGAGCACGTACGATCCCAGTGATACACTGGTACGTTTTTCACATCAAGACGAGGTAGTTCAACGCTTAAGTAATTATCTTTTTACGCAGGTAGCTGCTGGGGTTGCTTAAAAGCGTTGATATAGACTGAAGATAGATCTGGAAATTGGAAACTCGACGCGGAAGCGGAAGATGTTATCCTTAGCATCAATCTATCCATCTATTGACTAATCAATGGATTGTTTTACTACAATGGAACATTCCGTTTATTA
>JAGQEM010000208.1:0-54302 GCA_019202945.1 Corynespora olivacea
AAATATTACTTTACTAACTATAGCTTAGTTAAATTAATAATACTTTAGTTCTGTAGCGCAAAGCTAATTATTACTTAGTGTGGCTTATCAGGGGCCCGGCTAACTTCTCCCTGTTAGAGATGGTCTGTGGACATGGAAAAATGTGTACTGCAACGTTCATGGCCCACAACCGTTATATTGCATTATAGTCCGCCAGCGCTTGCTTGTTGTAGTTTGATGTAAGTGATGATGGCGACACGATTGTGTCGAAACATCGGACGAAGTCTCTTCAACCTCCCTTGCATAAAGCCATCGATGGCGCACAGACCCCCATCTGACTAAAACGCCACTTTCACAAACGTCCACCTCAACTGCGAATCTTCGACAGCCTGAAAGGGTGCGCCTCGGTATTCAACACAAACTCATCCAACGAAACCAGTTCCGTATCTGCAAAGCACAAATAGAAGTATTTCAGCGTCTCCGCCAGCCAAAAGCTCTCCATATAATCCGTCTTCTTACCACCCCCTTCCACAGTAACATCCTCAATCGCCGCGTTCGCAAGCTCCGTCTCCGTGGCCTTGACCACAGCTTCGAACATGCGCCACGCCGTTTCCCTCCACTCGTCCTGACCCGTTATTCTCCATAGGATAAAGATGGACTCGATAGCCTCAGGCCGGAGGATGTAGCGCGGATCTTTCGCAGTCGTGAAGCCGAGGGGAAGATGTTCTTTGTATTGGGTTCGCTTTTCGCGTTCGGTGACCCAGAGCTCTTGATCCCATTTACATGGCTGTTTGGGGTCTGCACCAGGGCACTTGACCATGTTGTATCGCTCGGGCATGACACCGCTAGGCATGGATTTGTATGCGTATGCGCAGCCACGGGCAAGTTTGGCTCCAACGTCAACGTACTTCTCGTTCTCCAGTAAGCGGCCGCCGAGGGCGTAGAGACCACCGATGAAACATGAAAGGTGCTCGCTCTCAGGGTCGAGGCTGGGACCAGTGCCGAGAACGTCGACGTTGCCAGAGATCAGGATATCCTCATTCCCAGGTATCATGGGGTGAAAGAAAAGGTTATTCATTGCCGTGTCCATGAAGGTACGGCTCATTATCTCGTACTTTTGCGTACTGGGGTCGGAAGATCCGAGAAGGGCATACGCTTTGGGTAGGTACTCGTAGAGTGAATCGGCATTGCCACCTATGGTGAATTGATAGCCAGAGACCACGTCCTGCCTCCTCATGTTCACCATCATAGGCCACATTCCCGGGAGCTTCGTTTCGTTTTGGTGGGTATAGAAGAGGTCCATGACATTCGACACCGCAGCGTAGTACTTGTCATCGCCCGTGATCTGACTGAGTCTGCTGAATTCGAGCGTAATGGTTCCCGGCGACGCCGACACAACACCATCTTCCACAACCAGCACAGTTCCCTCTTTCGCCCTCTCGAAATTGATCATGTCGACCGGCATCTTACTATCGGTGTTGAACCCCGCATACAGCAGATCTCCCACCTCGATAGCCTTCTTCTTCAAGGCCTCATGCCCGCTCAAATCGTAGGCCGCGATCAAACCCCCCAGGTACCGGATATTTGTCTCAAACATATTGACCGTGGGACTCGTGCTCTTCCCAAAGTCAATCGAAGCCACCGCAGCCACGGCCTCATAAAACTCATCCCTCAGACCCATCATCCACAGCGTGTCAAGACTATCCACGAGCGTGGCGGCCCATCCCGAGAACTGATCCACAAATTGCCCGCTCAGCGGCTTCAGCGCATCCTTCATCCACGCATATTCCTTGTATGCACCCCACGCCTTCTTCGTCACTCGCAGGACTTCTTGTCTCCTTTGCTCTTGTTCAGCGGCGACGAGGGGCGAGTCTGGCGTGAATCGGTGTTGGATGCGCGGTCGTTCAGTAACGAGGGCAGGGAGCTTCGGCGTGAGCGCAGGGCTGAGTGGCTTGACTGTGTTCCAGGGAAAGCTGCTCTCCCTTGCGTCGATATGGGGAACATGCTTTGGGTCGTTCATGTAGGCCGCCAATTCAGCTGTCCCCGCATTCGGAGCTCCACCGCCATGGTTCGGAAGGTGCGGGAGGTGCGGGAGGTGCGGGAGGGTTGGGACATTCTCACGGGGGAGGATATGATAGAGGAAGACGATCAGGACAGCACAGAGAGCGATGTGTCGCACGCGAAATCGAGCCATTGTGGCGCTCAGGTCGGGTCCAGGGAATTGGAAGGGCTCCTACTTCCCACGCGCTGCGGCATCGATCGAACGGCCGTGATGAACGAGGACGTAAATGTGGTGTATGGAATTGGGCATGGCCGGTCATCAATGTGGTCAATAGATGAGGCTCCATCTATCCTAGCCCGTGCGACCATTGATGCATTGGATGTCTCGGGTGGGAGCGATCAATGGTGGGACAGGGGTTACCTTAGTCATCGTAATCTCTCCCCATAACTTATTCAATTCAACCGCCAAATTACTACCTAACAGGTGCAGTCTCCATATGTGGAGAGGCGCCGAAAATGTTATCACACTGCCGCCTGCCACCTGCCACCTTTTCCTTCTCCATTGGTCGTTCCTCCTGATCCCAATAACAATCAAAGGTTGTTGAATGGTAGTGCTCTAGGAGCGACGAGACAGGACGCGTATATCGTGGCGAGCTTTGCAGAGGGTACACTTGAAGCTGAACTTCATAATCTCGTTGTTCCGACCCAGGACGTTCATGATGTAGTCTTCTTCCAGGATCCTAAACATGCAGCACGGCTCGTCATCGTCCTAAAAATGAGACAGAGGGTTAGCGAAAGCCGCGCAAGGGAAGTTGGCAGACTCGGAACCGCGTTGGAACACAGTATGTACTTGGGAGTTGCATACCATTCCATGGCGCTGTTTGTGCAGGTGCTGCTGACGCATGAACAACTCGACAATCTCTTGACCTGAATTCGTAGTCTTCTTAGAGAGCTCGGAATCCACCGCCGACTTCAGATCCGTCGCGAAGAGCTTGCTGGCCTCCTTCGTGACAGAGCCGTCAGGTGTGAGAATCATCTTGCTTGGGACGATGTTCTTGTCCCCATGATCTAGAACACCGGGCACTGTCGTAGTTAGCGTCTATACAATCAACGGTTCGACGCCACTTCCCATCTCGGAAAAGGGAGAAGTGTTGCCAGACCGTTGGGAAGATACTTACGTATGGGTATGACGATCGTCTTCTTGACGCCGAGCAGGTAAAGTGGGCTCCGCTCGAGCACGCTCTCGAGGATCTGATCTGCCTCAGCCTCTGTAGTCGCGCTCTGGATATCCTCGAGAGCCTGGGACAGCTGCTTGATGACACGGAAGCAGACACCACCAGCAATCAGCTCGATAGCTCGCTTGGCCTTGTCAGGCAATTCCTCCTCTGCAGCGGGGGCCGGAGCTGGAGGGACATTCTCCAACAGCTTCTTCTCGGACGACGAAGCCATGCTTCCCGTTTCTACCGATGGACTGAGTAGCGAACAGCTTGTGTGGTCCAAAAGACAGTGTGCACAACCGGACTCTGATAGCTTGACGCTGGCTACCGTACGGACTGAGCAGCTTGACAATAGCGTGCCTCAATATCGATATGCAACAGAGTTGGGCCTGATAACTCGATGACAGCGGCTGTGGTGAAGACCAGACAATTGATGAACCCCACAGTGTCAGCTTAGAGCGTGACGTGCGCAACTAAGATGATTTGACTCGGTTGTGCTTTGAACGTGAAAAGCGCTCAAGGCAAAGTCTGGAGGGTATAGTCAACGACCGATGATGGTCGCTTGGACGAGGTACCAACGCTGACTTGATAGCTCAACGGGTCCTGCGCCTCCAATCCGACAGAGCGATACTCGCTGCTTGATCAACACGTTTGCAGAGAGTAGGATGAGTACGTATTGATCACGATTGTGGTGTGGGAGAGGAAAGGGTTCGGCGGATTTGACAAGTGGGTGTTTGTCAGTCGAGATGGTCCCCCCTTCTCCCTCCCCAATGGAAACCACTATCGTGACTGCCTCACACGTAGTCAGAAGTGCAAAATCGCACTCTTACGTCATAGCCGTAGCTTTGCGCACTCCAGTGCGGCATTCGGAGCAGAGAAGTAAATCAGCACACATCATGACAGCGCATGATCGCAGTGAGGAGAATAGGAAAGAGCACCCTTTAGCCGAACTCGCAGAGGCGGTATACATCTGGCAGTACACGCCAAAGATCTGAACAGTGAGAGGTTGGTGAGCAGGCAAAGGTCTCAAGGAGGCGAAGCTCTGTTCAATACTACTGGGTCATTCGACGGTAAGTTTCCAAAAGGGGAATTACAAGTTGGAATGTATGCGTATACTGTACGATATCGTGCTATACCAAGACAGGTGCATATGTAAGTATGCTCAGCATGAAGATTTCAAGAATCATGGGTAATCATAAGAACTGTGAGCTTGATAATTTTTCATCTCATTGTCATTTCGAGTACCAATTCCGCCTATGCCAGCAGAAGGAATAGGAAGTTGACGCTTCTCTACGGCACTCAATTCGGGCTACGTTCTACGATAAGCATGCGTAACTAGGTTTTCATCAAGATATGTCCATCATGGTATGGTGAAGTCGAGACGTCGATAACTCTAGGTAACGACAAAGTGAATGAGAGTGATTGTAGAAGGGTGGATTTATCACCAATGTGGTAGTATATAAAGCTCTCGAATACGTATAATAGAATCAAATCTTAGCGCTTCCTAAGCACTGCTACGGCGTTCTCAAATCGACCGTCTGTGGATCTGGTCGTCTTCCAGGGAAGTTTCGGGATGCTGCTGTACTGTAGTCGCCCAGATGTCGGTCGGAAACGTTACCCGCTCTAAGACGATACGCTTGACCTGTACCGACTCATGCATTCCTATGGCCCACAGTATGGGCTCTTGATGCCCGATCTCCTTACTGGCCGCGAGGTGATGCTATGAAGTCCAATGAACGCAAAGACTGCTCATGCCTGGGGCTCGCTTGGAACGAACCCAGTATTCGCTGCAGCTTGGCAGTGAAGGCGTGCGATCTTGAACAAGGCGCATTCGGTTCCCCGAGATGCCCACAAAGGGGTCCAAGGTTCCTGTTGGTCATGGCATGGCCTATCGGAGATGCAGGCGGAATGCGAAGCAGCGAAACTGCTGGGTTGAAAATGATGCGAATCCCTTGAGGCATCACGAAACGTTCCCGCTATTGTGGTTTCCTCTCGGTGCAAACCCCCTGCCGCCTCGTCCGCTGGCTTGTGGGCCACGGGGCTCACGCATCGGTTTCTCGAGTCCATTCGGCGTGCTGGGTCGGCTGGTGGATTCCGCCCTCTGCACAAAGATGGAAGCCGGTTTCGGGGAGTACGAAGGCTCGTACAGTTGGCGGCCAGCAGCCTGCGGACGTGGTGGTGACTGCTCGTGGGTTCTGTTCTGGCTGTCACGCCCACCACCCCGCCCTCTGCCCTTCCCACCTCTGGCTGGCTTGTGCGGAGATGCACCGCGCGACTCGTCGGAGGCGGCCGGCGAGCCAAAGATCTTCTCGCGGGCCTCTGCATACCGGCGCTCTTTCTCGGCACGCTCCTTCTGTGCCCGTGCTTTGCGCTCTTCGAAGTCGGCCTCGCTCTTCTTCCGCCTCTCTTCCTCGCTATCCCCATCGTCTCCCGCTGCGGCGTTGTTCCGTGACGCAAGCTGGGGCGGCTTACGAGCAAGCACTTTCATGGCCGGCTTGAAGGTCGGCTGGACGGGTACGGTGTTGCGGGCTTCGAGGAAGAGCATCGGCTCTGCATTCTCCCTGCGGAGGTCAGTCTCTCCGTCGCTCCGTCGCTCGCGGACCCAAGTCGAGGTATACATACGCAGACTGCCACAGCTGGCGGTTGAACTCGGCATG
Source organism: Corynespora olivacea (assembly GCA_019202945.1). Classification (NCBI taxonomy): domain Eukaryota; kingdom Fungi; phylum Ascomycota; class Dothideomycetes; order Pleosporales; family Corynesporascaceae; genus Corynespora; species Corynespora olivacea. The sequence continues at coordinate 5,855 of JAGQEM010000208.1, forward strand.
CTGCGCCCTTCTTTCGGCCTTGGTGAGCTTGGCCGGCGGTGCTGGCGCGCCTTTCTTCTCCACCTCGTCCTGCTTCTGGAGAAATTTAGCCTGCAGTCGCAAAGAGCCCGAGGACAAGCACATACGTCGGCGAGAGACTCCCAGTCATCGTCCCATGCGTCGGCGACGGCAGCCTTGGGCGGCATCGTGGTGCTGTGAGGAGGGGGAGTCGGTCTCGTTGTCGCTGTCGCTGTCGTCGTCGTATCGAAATGGGGAGGGAGATGGCAGTTGGAGGAATTGGAGGAATTGGAGGAATTGGAGGAATTAGCGGGGGGGAGGAGGACTCGGGGTGCAAGGATGCGGTGCCCCCCGTTCGCTACTTCCCGAAGCTAAGGCACTAGGATGATTGCTGGATAGCCCGCGTTCGTTGTCCATCACGTCTCCCCCATATCCCGCGGGCGTTTGCATTCCAAGAAGTCGCTCGCTGTAGTCTTCTCTTGCCGCCAGCCATGTCAGGTAACGTCCGCCCTGCACCCACCCCCACCCCCCATTCCACTCCACCATGCGGGGCCCGCTTCTGACCCCGCCGCCTGTCACAGACGCGGACGGCGATTCGACCATGCACTCGTCGCCCGAGTCGACGGCCCAGGACGATGAACTCTTCCCAGAGGGCCCGTCCACCCCCAAGAACCCCGCCGCCGCCCACTCGCTGGACCCCGTCTCCGAGCTCTCTCCGCCCCAGTCTCAAGGCCCCTCGCAGAGCGCGGCCGCCGACTCGGTGCTGAATGCGAATGGCAAGCGCGTCCTCACCGTCAGTGGCACCGGTGAACCCGTCTCACATCCAAACACCGTCCAGACCGACCCATCGACGGGATATTCGTGGACGAAGCAGGAGGATCGGCCTGGCTATGAATGGACGAACCCTCGGGCGCGGGAGGACGCAGATCGCGCCTGGGAGTCTATCGTGGACAAGGCGTACCAGATCAAGAGTGAGTGACCAGCTTGTCGTTCGCCTGGAATGCGAACTGACAGACACACAGCCAGATACGGCGACCCGCTCAAGCCGGACGTGCCCATGAGACTGGGCCGCTGAGTCGGCTCTGGATGGACGCCGTGGCGGTAACAGCGACCCTGCAACGGATATGGTATCATCACATGTCGGTGGAGATGGATGGACATGGAGAGAGTATGATCAAAGCCGGCAGCCACAGCGCCGGCTATGATGGTGGCGAAACGCCCAGTTTCGACCTGGTCTCCAGTGGAGGTCTAGCCTATGACAGTACGCTATAGGTTCCATAGCAGGAAGGGGACTATCAAGCGTGCAGCTACACCTTGGCCTCCCTCTGAAACGGGAGAAATAGATGTACCTGCTTTTGACCACCGTGTGCTGTCCTCTGCGCGAGGGATATTGTGACCGCTCAAAACGCTAGGTCATGCAAAAGTTCCTTGTAAACAATCACGATTCACGCTGCACTGGTTAGATCTCTCAATCGCTCTCATCCCCATCCTCCATCTCATCGTCCTCGGGCTCATCCCTCTCTTCGAGCGGATCCTCCGTCAGCCCTTCGCCCGCGTCTTCCCCATCATCATCATCCTCTTCCACCTCATCATCCTCCACCTCTTCGTCGACATCCTGATCCTCGCCCACCTCTACCGTGTCATCCACGCCATCGTCCTCCTCGCTCCTCGCACCCCCATCTTCCATCCTCGCGCGTTTGGCTGGCGGCGTATCCTCCTCTTCTTCTCCCATCGCTGCATGCCCGTTCGCGACCCCATTTGGAGCCTCCTTATCCTTGGACGCCTTCTTCTCCTCGCGCACCTTCTTCCGATAGGTATTGCGCTTGTCCGCCTGCACCGAGGTGAACTTGTGCACTTCGGCTTCGAGGCGGGGGAGCATGAACTCGAATTCCAACTCTTGCATGGCATCGAAGACGTCTTTGGGCATGACGGTTTTTTTCCCGCTGCGGGCGGCATTCTCGGCGGCGCTGCGATCCAATCAGTCTCCTTCCGCTCGCAGCCGAGCATCATGTTCGCGAGGTGAGGGGGCCCACCATGATGTCAGATAGTTCACGAAGACGGTTGCGCTCTTCGACACCGCGAGCAGCGCATCTTTTTGTATCTGCGTATTGGGGGGGAGGACCCCTTTCCCGAGCCTCTGTACTATCGATTTGGGCAGATTGAGATCCTGCCGGCTGTCGTTAGCTGGTGGCCGCAGAGCTGGCGGAGCGCGCGCATACCTCCACGCTCAAACCATCTTCCTTCGTGCTCTCTTTCGCGACCGTCTTCGATGGCTCGTCGTTCGAGGCTACCGATACGTTGCTTTTTCGTGCTGGCATTGTGCATGGGCGTCGTGTGGGACGGCAGGAAAGCGGAGCTTCGAGATTAGTTGGTGTTGCGATATGCTCCGCAATCGATACCCTAGCAATCGTGCTGAACGCGTAGAGGCGCGTCGAACAAGGCTTGGCACTCTTTGTTCGCGTTGTATGTGACGAGCATTCGGTGGCATCCTTGTGGAACCGATGATGTTAGATACTGTCGAGCAGTGGACAAACTTCAGGTATGCCGCAAAATGAGCTTCCCGATAAAAAGGTTCGCAGCGGTTGTGAGTAGAAATTAGGTTGTGTGCTACGTAGTATGTACTTGCATGATCAAGCAAATCCACCATAAGCGTGTGTCAGTTGTTGTCCAAATAGGCCACCAGAACGAAAAATTTAATCCGAATAAGCCTGGTCTTTGGAAGTCTGGTTTGATGCTGATCCCTCAAAAACAAGCATCAAGCAACCAAAAAAGAATTTGTCGCTTCTGTGGATCGAACACAGTACCTCCAGATATCGTTCGGTAGAACCAAAGTTTGCCGGCAAGCCGGATTGCTTCAGTCTGGCGCTCTCCCAAGTGAGCTAAAGCGACTTGTGTGAAAATTTTGGAGCGTAAAAGTATATAAAGGGTTGTCGGATAGATTCCTAAAGAATGCGCAGGATCCTGGTGTAAATTTCCGGGGTCTGTGGGTCTACAAGTGGAGCTGGGTGCCATCGAATTGAGTCAACCAAAAACAACTTCCTTCTGCACAATGGCAACAGGCCGAGCAGACATCAAGTATCAAATATCTGCCTGGACATCCTCGCTTCAAGATTTTGCCTGACGATCGTTGCGCATTGCACATAGAACACCCCGGAAGATCATCGCTAGATCTAGGATAGTCCAGGTTCAATCTGGCCGACCAGATTATGGATCCCACACCGTCGCACTGCAGTTTCCCCAGGTTGCCAGATATCAAGTGGATACCCATTCCTCAAAATGGTGATCCCGAATTTCTTACTGCAATCAAACGACCCTTATCTCAGCGTGAAGTGGCACGAAGTTGAGCGGCCAGCTGTGGCAGATCCAGACCTCAGGCCAAGAATGCAACCTTCCCTTGGCTGCATCCCTGTTTCCAGCACCGTACGATAATGAAACAGGTGAAGATGTATCTCCTTCCGGTGGCTGTGATAGCGTGTCGGTTAACTTGCGCTCTTCATGGTGTGGCACAAGAAGCCACGGGGAAGCACCGTGGAACAAACAGCATAGCACAGAAGCCGGGATCTCGCTGTTTGATCAAGCCATCAGAGGCAGCCCGCATGTGCCACACAGTCACTTCTTGTGTTCCCGCTTCGCTTTAAAGCATCCACTTTGGGCCGTCAAAACATTGACAGGTGTCTTAGGCTTGCTTTCGGTACTACGCTCACTCACGATTCGTCGGCGATTTTCTCGCATCTGGACTATATACCAAGACTCACCCCATCCTTCCATCTCACATTTTTTGTTCCTTCTGCTGCATGCCACAAAATCCCACATTCTTGGCGGGCTGGGTCGAGTACCGTAAAACATTATCCTCTAGCCGGATCCTACCGCTAAGTATTGGATCCATCGGTAGAAGATCCGAACGCCCAAAGCCGATCCCCCTTAACCTGGCTCAGGCCCTGCATTATGTTCCGTGTTCCATCTGGAAAAATCATCATGGCTTCGGGACCGAATTTGAGAATTGTGGTGGATGGTGACAGTACAAAGGTGTATCGTCGGGGTGACAAGGTCACGGGGAGAGTTATACTTGCGGCTGAGGAAGAGCAGGATATCGTTTCATTGAAGCTTGGTTTTGCGGGTACTGTCACGACACGAACGACCAGACCATTCTACGTCACCAATAACGATACGGACGCTACACAGTCAAGGCGAGACTACGAAGAACGCGTCACACTCTTCAGCTTCGAACGAGAACTACTTTCAGCATGTGCCGTCGCCCAGAAGAAGAATAGCTGGTCCTTCGACTTCGAGTTCCCCGACCATACCACTCCCAAATACTCGATATGGCAACACGGTCCCAAATACTGCAAAGACCCGCACCCACTCCCGCCATCTTTCCAGACGTATACGAATGCACCCGGCGGACAGGCAATGGTATCGTACTTCCTCACAGCAGAAGTAAGAACGAGAGACTCGAATCGTCCTCTGAAGATCTACGAACTCTTACCATATCATCCCACCCCCAATGATACCACACGCGAATTGAGAGTCACCCCGCGAGTACTTTACGCTCAGACCTGGAAACCTTTAGCAGAGAGCCGGACAAAGATCGATAAGGCCTTCTCGAAACTGTCGCGCCGATCTGTAAAGAGCGGTGATCCACGAATCGTACCAACAATCCACTACCCCGAGAAGATCATACCAGGAAAGCACATTCCCATTTTGCTCTCGCTCGTCAATAGTCACGATGCTTTCAACACCGATGCCAACAGTCATCCGCAATGTGAGCTGGACTCCGTGAAGGTATCCATTGGCACGCATACAACTGTGATGTGTGGTCAGCTTACGACACAGCCTGAAGATAGTACCAGCAAATCCGTCACATGCCTCTCGAAATCTGACATTAATCAGCCCATCGAATTCGGGGAGCATGTCAAGCTGACGAATAATTTCCGTTTGATCGATGATATCGAATGTGTTCCATCTTTTAAAACATACACCATTACAAGACGATATGATCTCACCGTTCTTGTGGGTATCAAGTACGACAATCGAAGCTTCACCATCCGATGTACCACGACGCTGGAAATCCTCCCTCGTATTCCCCGGGAACTACTCCCTTCCAGGCAGGATGGCGATGATGCTGGCATCGATCCGCTGCCTCTCTACGTACTACGAGACCCATTAAAAGAACTTGCGCCCGACTACTACTCCATTTACTCACCACCGGATGTATCTTCTGGCTCTAGTATAGTCTCGCTGACGCGAACTAGTAGTTGTGGTTCCAGCATAGCTTCAGGAAGCTCAACACCTGCCTCCGAACTCGAGCAGGTGATCTTGAGCGAGCGTCCTATTTACACGCCTTGATCGCCAATACCAGCTTTGAAGACATCCCATCTTTGGTCCTGTGGCTTAAGACAAAGAATACTGCGCCGGTATTATGTTGAGACTTGGACTTCAGCCAAATTTGGGACACATGAACGTACAGCCGTTGGATATCCACCATCTATACTTGTTCAGCCTGTTTCATTGCGGATGCGACATTTGTAGCGCTGCAGTGATGGGGAGGATGGAATCTCGTCGTTGATGGCTTGGGTCTACTGAAGTCATATCAGTTACGCCGCCATATGAAAACTAAGGCTTCGAAATCACAACAAGCGCCTTGCTCAACCATTCAAATGTCGATATGAATAGCTGGCTTAAAAAAACTTGCCATCTCTAGTTTGAGATTGCAACACTTGCGAGCTACACGACATGCGCCGGTTTATATTCTAGCGATGTCAGGTGGAAGAAAGGTGAACAAAGAGTTCTAGGTCGTGCGAGATTGTGTTCATCACTCTTAACAACCTCGCTACCCAAATTAACGTGGCACTCCAGACAGACTGGAACACAAAATGCTTGACGAGTACGAGTGACACCTTTTAGATCTTGGCCTTTTTTGCGTCCGACGAAAAATCAATGTTTGATCATTACCATCAGATCACAAGCCTCATCAAGGATACTGTCATCAGTGGTGACTCGGTATATTGTATCAGCATCACCATTGAACTTTCAATCGTGTATCTACTTCTTCAAGAAGCGTGTGATACGATCATCCACCAGCCGATTAATGGATATGTATACGGACTGCCTATATCAATCGGAATGGGGAAATGGCTGGATTGACATCACGGTTGGCGAACTAACTGGTCACTTTGACAGTCTGTTTGCAGAGCGTGAGCGGACAAGTCCTCCATCCTGAAGAGCTCACGCTAACTAGAAGATAGTGTTTGGGGACGAACGATTAGGATAAGAAAAACCGAGATAGGTTATTGACTCTACTAACCCAGTTCAAGTTGAATCGGGAAGTAGTAGATTAGGACCTCTCTTCTTCCAGTCGACATGTACATAGCTTGCATTCTCCCACCCATGCCCGCCGCACAAACCCGACGACCCACCCAACCGTTAAATGTCAGACACCGGCGCCGCTCCTACCAGCTCACACTAGCAACCACACCACCACCGCACCGGACCAGCAAATTTCCTCCAAAGAAAATCCCATCAACATGGTCCATATCGACAATCGATAACGGGCACCAATCTTCCGCTAAGAAAAAAACCCCTTGTCATCTCGATGAACGTATCGTTGTTTCACACCACGATCACGCGCGCTCTTTTCGATCAACGTCATTGTACTGAAGGTTGCGAGTCAAATTTCCGTCTCGGAGACATGGGTTTCCAAGACTTTTGGATGCGTTGCCTGCTGAGCACAAAGTGTATGTGGATAACATGCGAAGGGGAAAAAAAAAAGGAAATGCTTCGTGCGGAGTCCGACGAGGTACAAAGGTATCTAGTGATCAGTGGTAGTAGTGAGCAAGGTCCTTGATATGTATGGTGCATTTTTATTATTTGGATGACTGCCATCGCGAAAAAGTCAACTCCATGTTTGTCCATCTTTTGACTCCGTCCCTTTTATGAAGCATCCATGACTTAAACGGTCAGAGAATAGAGCGCAACGTTCGGATCCAATGCCTGCCAGATAAACGGCGCTCCCTGCGACAACCCGTTCCTGCCAAATCGCCTGCCGGCAACCACCTTGCTAAAAGCCTCCATGCTTTGCTTGAACGTCGCCGCAGCAGCGCGCGTAGCCTCGTTCGTCCCTGCCAACAAGGCCTCATCGTCAAAGGCATGGATGAGCGTGCGATTGGTCCCCTTGAATAGAGGACGAGCGAAAGTAGCGCCCCAAAGGAGCTGAATCAAGACGCGGTCGAAAGGAGGAAGGTACGAAGCGACATCGACGGTGTTGTTACCCGACGACTTCTCAATCGGCGGCTCGAGGGCGAGGGCGGGCGGGTGGAAGGGCAGCGTGAAGGAGATGGAGCCGAGTTCGTTGGTGTTGACGGTTTGGTGAGCAGTGGAGGCCATGTGTGCTATCTGGGTAAGCACATTGATCAGATCCGCCTTGGTCTTGAGCTCGGGGAAATCGTTGACTTTGGCCGGTCCTTGAGCCTCCTTGACCCACGCCGCGATTTCCACATCAGCGGCAACCGTCGAGTCCTGTTCGTAGTACGAGTCGATCAGGGAGGTGAAGAATTTCTGCTGGGCGGTGAAGATGACGGTCGCGTCTTCGAGGAAAGGGAAGTTCTTCAACTTCGGCCCGGTCACGGGGTCGATCAGGCCGCGGTTTTTGAGGTTGGTCCGGAAGAAGTTGTTCTGGAAAGAGCCGGCGTCACTGTGATGGTAGAGCCAGTCGGTGTATGCTTCTGCTCCCGCGCCGGTCATGAAAAACGCCTTGGAGATGAGTCCGGTCTCGGCGAAGAGTCTTGCTACGGCAAGCGGCTGCATACCGTAGGACTCGAACATCACTGAAGAAGGGTCAGTATCTCATGAAGGAAAGGGTGAGAATCTAGGCCTACATCGGTTGATCACAGCAAGCACAGGGTGCGCCTCGCTCAAAGTCCGTGTAGCGGCGAGGTACGTGAGGGAAAGCACCTCGTGCTGAGCTGCTAGATGGTGGAATTGAGAGAAGGTCAAGTCGTTGATATTGTACATGATCTTGGCCAGCAACCAGTCGTTGGGATCATCGAGCGGCGTGTAGATCAAGTTGGATCCAACATTGGTGCGGATAGCCAGAGGCAGGAAATCGCCAGATCTCGAATTGATGTAAAAGTACGCATCACAGTAGGCTGTTGGCAAACCTGTTCGTTGAAAATCGGCATTCTGCTGGTCCCGGTAGTCTGCGTAGAACAAACGTCCCTCCTTCAACAGAGCAGCCAACGTGTGGCCGGTGACCTTGGTCGCAGTCTTGTCGTCGACGTCGAACTCGGTCTTATCCTTGGAAGGATCTAGTCGTCGAACTTTGTAAGGGCTGACGGTAAGGCGCTCCATGGAGAAGAAGAGATCCTGTGTGTAGTTGCTGAGCACACCGGGGGCTGGTCCATCGGGCAACGAGTTTTTCCATTCTCCATCGTAGAGCTTCACATAGTCCTCAAGGGTCTTTAGTCCATTGTAGTTGGCTACATCGGCTGTTGCTTTGGCAGCGTCAGCGTTAACTAGAGCACCCTGGGCATCCATGTCGGCGCGTAGTTGGAGACCGTCTGCCTTTACACGTGCATCTCCGAGTGTACCCGTGGGGAAGTATCCACCGCCGCCGACAGCAGGGCCGTACTCGTAGCCAGCCTGCTTCTCCGTTATGCCTGCAGCTCTAACCGTATTATCGGCAGCATTTTGAGGAATGCTGTACAGGACGGTTGTATTCTCCTGTCTGAGGCGGACTGGTGAAGCTCCGATCAGGCTGCCGAGTTGGAGAACCGTAAGCAGAGCGGACGATCGGAGGGAAGGCATGGTGAACAGATTAAAGAAAATGTTAAAGAGTGTGTTTGAGAAAAGCTCAAATGATTAGATGGTGAAGAAAAGAGAGTGTACGATATCTCCGCCGTCCGTTCTCCAAAGGCTCCAACGAGTGACGAGTACCCGAGTGAATGTAAGGTGCAACCTGGTTTGTTGTGATAGACATCGCGGGTTTTTATCTTGGATGGTAAAATAAACTTATGCTTCTTAATGATCCTGCAGTCTCTTGGCTGCACGTTCGAGATATCCGTTAGCAGCTGTAGAATCGATCTAATCTCACACCAATGGTTACTAGCGTCCCTAGAGTGAAGTTTGGTAAGATGTTTTGTCCGTCATGGTAAGCAGCGGTGCTTCTGCAATCGGGGTTCGGAGCACAGCAGTGTTTACAGGAACCCTATTGGCCAGAAAGCGGTGTCCAACAACAGCCCCCTCAACATCATCGCAAGAAGCCGGCTCCTGCAGAAGGAATTACAATCCTTCGTTCGCTCAAAGAGTCCGTCGGAGGGTTTAAATCGCCCAAACAGTTAGTATAAGAAAAGTTGGTGATGAATATCTTGGGTGTTGAAAATAGTATCGATACACCTTTTCCCATATTCGAAGAATGCGAAGTTTCGAACAATGTCCGTATTTTTCTGCTAATGACAAGCGTGAGCTTCAACCCTACAGTATACGATTGCAGCAGGCAAGGCACATTGTCTCTGTGCCTGTACTACACATCCCGTTCGATGAAGAGCAAGACTCCAAGTTGGGGGCAAGAATATCATTGTAGAAGAGGCTGATTCGCGCAGCTTCCATGTTGAAGGCGAGAAAGGATGAACGCATAATGGAAGGATGGGGGGAAGCAGTGGATACCTCGCTCGGAGCTTTGCTCGGAGATTTGATGCGCATGAAGAGTGACGCGTGTATCGATAACGAGCAGGCACATGCGGCGGGGTCGGTATCACTCGTTGTAGCTATTCGCACCAAAGAAGGTACGGTACGTTATTGTGGACGGAAGTGAGAATAGGTAGGTAGGTAGGTAGGTAGGTAAAACGTAAAGTGAGTGTATATTCATCCATCTTCTCCCATTCTTCGTGAATATATATAAAGAGTTCTTTCCATCCAGTCCGGGTATATGATTCCCCCGTGTCGATCGGCAAAGTAAAAAAATAACAAGGCTCCATCAGCGTAGAAGCAAGCCGATGATGACTGGGACAAAAGGCGAGCCGAGACGAGAAAGGTCCTTGTTGGTGGTCAACGAGAAAGAATGGTGGAGCAAGAGAAAACCACCCCGATGAACGCCGGTGAGAGCTCCCAAAGATTCTGAGCACACAAGAGGCCAAGATTACCTTCCAGTCTCTCACATTGGAAACGCCCTCATTCCCAAAGCCCAAACAAAGCAGAGACGCCGACATGATTCGTTCCCTATTCATCTATCCCTCCTCTCTAGTGGGCACTACCACTCTCCAACACCTCAAAGATGCCCACCTCCACCCCACGGTTGCGATCACCGACACTCAGCCTCGGCTCGAGGCACTCCACCTCCTGACCGAACAAGTGGCGTTCTTCCTCGAGCTCGATATCCATGACACTGGGCTTGCGCCTCAGCCTCAGCATGTCGCGGATGCTGCTCATGGAGCCCGAGCTGCGGTGGCTGTCGGGCGACGAGGTGCGAGAGAAGGTGAGCGGCGAGGTGGTTCCTGTGGAGGAAGAAAAACTGGCGGAGCGGGCGGAACGGGAAGGGCTGAAAGCTGTGCGGAGACGACGGAGGGAATGGGAGGGCGTGCGAATGGGGGCAAAGGGCGAGGCGAAGCGGTTCTGGCGCGCAGTGTTGACCATTTTGGCGGTTGGAATTGATGTAGGCGGTGGCTCCTGGGGGATTCGAGATGCTGATTTGATCCGGCGGGGAACAGCGAATGTCAAGCTCCAGCTGTCCAGCGGCAGAGCTCTTGGGGGGTATTTCAAAGAGTGGCAGACGGATAGACCGACAGGGAAGTATTTGGGTTGTGTGGGAGGGGTCGGGACAGGTGATACAGCAGCTGCGGCGGGGAGCTTTTCAGCAGTGTCTGGGCTACTCCTAGGTCTGTGGCGTGTAGAAAACTTCCGGTGTTATTCCAACGGGAAGCCTTGCTGGGTGCGTGCGAACCCTTTCTCCTCGAGTGAAGATGGATGGTTGGGAAAGGAAGGTGTGAGCAATCGTCGACGACGCTGAAAGGGGCAGAAACGAAAGTAAGGGTTGGAGTCACAGGAATGAAGAAGCAAAGGCAGAACGGCAGCGCGGATGTTTAAGCATGTTCTGAGGCGTCGTGTCTCAGAAAGACTACAGTACCGCGTAATAGAATGACAAGCTGCATGCATGCGAGGTCCGAACGCTGGAACGAGAACGACCCCTGCCGTTCTGGTTTCGCGACCACACGGCTCACACACAGCGAGGAGAAGGGAGGTTTGATCGCCCACGGGATGGTCCTGTCGCCCAAAAACCGGACTGCACATTATTGCATCACAGGGCTCAGCCTCATCCAGTGTCGAGCGCCATCATCTCTTTCGTCACCCTTGGACCGCTCGCCTCCCTCGCCTCCCCCATCCAAATATTGCCCCTCTGGGCCTAGCGTGGGCCCTCCATTTCGCATCCCCACAAGCCGGACCCTTATGCTCCTGCGCTCCTGGAGGTCTGGCGGCCTCAGCAGTCTGCGTCTCAGGTCCGTCTAGAAGCAGCATGTGGATGCAGATGCAGATGCGGATGATGTGGATGTGGACGAGGCAGACGGGAGAGGGCGTCAGAGCCGAGTTTCAGACCCAACAAGGCCGCCCTGTCTTCTCGTCACCTGCGCCAGTTTCGCACCCACCGCCTGCGTCCGCCATAAATGCCGTCGCCGACAGACGCCTTCCCTTCCATGCCATGTGTTGAACACGTTGACAGGCTAAAAAAAATAAAAAAAAATAAAAAAAAAAGTGTTCTACCCAAGAACGCGCGCTGGAGGTTAAGGAAGGACTAAACAGTAATTTCTATAATATACCATGATTCCGTCACGGAGCCTACCAGCGCCGTCGCTATGCACTCCTTGAAAAATCTAGATCCGGCCTGTCTCTTCCGCCGTCTCATTACCACTTCGCAATTGCTCACCCATTCCCCAACGACCAAAGCAAAAGCCACTCCGTCCCAGCCGACCGTCCTGGTTCCCATCCTGTAATAGTGACACGCGTGCATGTACATAATGTCGCTCACCAAAGGGCCCGCACACCAAAAGTCCAGATAAAGTCCAGCCGAGGTGAAAAACAGGGGGAAATAGTGACAAAGATAATACGCCAAACCATGTGAGGAGATGCCTCCCTTCGCTTCGTTCTCCCCCGTGTGTCGTGTTTGCTGAGCTTGCTGCCGGGGCCATCCCAAACCAGCCATCTCAGACATTCATGCAACCGCATCTGTATGCGCACCCCTGCACATACGCCCAAGCACCCTCGCACCATCTCGGAAGGCGATGGGCCATCAAACAAATCCGTTGACCCTGCAACATCGTCTCCTCCCCGCTCGACGCGAACCGTCGATCGACCAAGTGGCCATGCTCATGCACTCCGCATCGACATGAGAAAATAGTGCCATCATCGATTGCTCGGCCGTCGCTGTGTGAAGCTCCGCCGGATGCTCTCCCCCCATGCCGAGTTGTCGAGCACCTCCAAGACGTCGGCCGCACTGACGGCACTGTTTTGCCTGCTGCGGTTGCCTGCAGGCTCCGTGAGGCCATGGTCTCCTTCGGGTCCTGGACTCGGTGGTCGACTGAGGGCGGATGCGAATTGCCACTCCCCGTCGGGTGGAGGAGAGAAAGGTGACCCTTGTGGTGATGACCGGAGAGGTGACAGGGGAGTGGCTCTTGTCGGTGATCCAAGGGGGGTCGCTTGAATCGAGTTTGCTCGGCTGCGCAAAGTCATTTCGCCCGGAATCGATGGCTCGCGAGCATCGCTGCCTGAGGCACGCCATTCAGCATGATCTGTCGGCTGAAGGTCGACAGGGGAGAACAGCGGGCTACCGCTGGCAGAATACTGCCCACGCTGCGCTTCGGTAATGTCTTCGTCGTCCACGAAGATCTCTGGTACCTTGAATTGCGGTACGGCCGCCATGCGTCCCGACTTCTTTTGTTCCATGGCGCGGCGGAATCGTCGTGACCAATACAGTGTGTCGAAGAAACCCACCACCACGTTGCGCCGCACTGCCTCGTCGACACGTTGCAGGCGAGCTCGGCGGCGAAGGAATTCTTCCAATCTGTACCACATGTTAGTTGTACACGGGGTATCGAAGGCAAAGCGCATACCTCAAGCTCTTGTTGTCATTGATGACCTTGTGGTGAGCTAGGATCATGAGTAGGGAGGTGAACCGAATCCCCCGGTCCGGGTCACTGGACACGAGGACTTCCTCGTAAAATGTGTTCATTCTCTGTCGTCTGCGTCGAGTCTCAGCAATGGGAAGCTCGGCGAGTCGTTGATTGAGCTTCTTGAGGTCGATTTCCGAAGTCGTGTCGCGACCTGGCGCCACCGGCAGGTCGGACATCCTTCGTTGCGATGTGCTGCACTCCTCGATCAATCGGCCTACCGTGAAGTCGCCATCATAAATGCGCATTTCAAAGATACCCGAGAGTTCCTGTGCCTTGTCAGTCCTCCATTCTTTGCGGTTGTAACAACAGACGAACGTACCCCGAGTAACCTGGGAAAGACATCTTTGGAGATGTACCCGGTTCCGTTAGGGTCGAACTCAGCCCACGCTTGCTTGAACCGACGGATTTCCTCGCGACTGATGACGGAGAGTCCGCTGCTGCGTTGGTAGACATAACTGAAACTCTCGTAGATCAACGACACAAACAGGTTGATGAAGATGTACATGCTCAGAATGTTCCAACTGATGAACAAGGCACGGGCCCACTCGGGACTGCCGCAGTCGCTCTCAAAGTAGCGTTCCCCCTCTGTGCAGAAAGGATGGTCAACCGTGGCAAAGTCCTCCATCAGCTGGTTCCAACCTTCGCCAGTACTCGTTCGGAAGAGCAGGATAAGAGCCTTCGGAACACTTCGAAAGTTGATGTTGCCGGTCTCGTTCCTGCCAAACCTGGTCAACCCAAACGTCTGCGTGAGGGCAATGGCGTATACTAGAAAAAGCACAAACCAGGTGGCCAGTAGGTTCATGATGGAGGCCAAACTGGCCGCAGCGGTTTTGAAAAGCTGATCGAGCTGGTTGTTCCTGGGGATGAGAAGGAGGGCAATGGATACTAGACAGAGTTTATGTAGCTGCGTAAAGACCCTTTGATCGACGTTGGTCAGGCGAAGTATCGAGGTGATGAAGGTACCCGATACTGCGAAGATTGAAAAAACGTCCCAGGATGCTTTGCGGAACCGGTGCCATGAGAGGCCAATGATGCGGATGATGACGTTGGCGATGAAGACGATGGTGATCATCAGGAAGATATAATCTCTTATCCGCTCCCAGATAGTCGCACCCGGATACCACTCGAGGCAGAGTAGCACCAGATGCGCGATCAAAAGGAAGGTGATGAACCTTTGCCAGGTTCCAGTCTTGCGCACAGCACGCCTGTAACACCACTCCTCCCAACTTTCCCTTTGCTTGGTAAAAGAGGGTCGTTTTGATGGCGAGACCTGCCGAAGCAACTTTCGTAGCTCGAGCCAAGAGCGTTGGTCGGTCGTGAGGAACGCCACACCCGTTTGTTCTGTATAATTGCGCATGAACACGGAAACGAAGAGCGTCAACACGAAGACTGCTCCGAGCAAGTTGAAGATGACGAAGTAAATGGCGTTACCCTGCGAGAAGAATGGGCTGGGTTGCGTGAAGACGCCCGTTATGGCCTGCGAAGTCCACATGGCGTCGGTCCATCCTTCCTGAGACACAATCTGGAAAAGGATGAAGAGGGAATCCCCAAAGTTGTCGAAGTCGTAGAACGGATTTGTCGCCTGACGAGGAGCCAGCACATCCCAATCGAAGGGGCTGCTCGTGTACTCGTTGACACAGTCATGTAAATCGAAAATGTTCGAGTCCCTGTCGTTGCATGCTTGCAGTTGGCCAACGAAGAGATTCAACCCATATATGGCAAAGGGGATGAGCAAACTCAGAGAGACGAAGGCGGCCGAGATAAGCTTCCACCAACCGCGGACGATAAGCGAATGGAAATGGTCTCGAGCGCTGTCGCTGACGTTGAGCAATCGGAGGGCACGAAGGGCCTTGAAAGCGCCGACCGTTCGCGTAATTTGGCCTTCGTTGAGCAACGAAGTCGAGACGTTGACCCATAGCGTGATAAGCACCACTCCATCGATGAAACCCCAAGAGCCACGGAAGTATGCGTTTGGTGTCCAAAAGAAACCATCGGCGATGACTTTGATCAGAACCTCTGCTGTGAACAGTATTGCGAATCCCATATCAGTCCATACGAACCAATTTCGAACACTGAAATTGTGCGTCATGAAGTACTCTCGCTGGTATAGTGGAGTGGTGACACATGCTAGAAGGACCATGGCAATGATTGCAGCATAGATGAATGCCGAAAAGGCGTACCACACAGGCACCGAGGGTGCGACGCCTTCGATTCGGTCGTTGCCACGCCCTGGTCCCACCACTCGCTGACAGAGTCGCCGTATAGGATTACGAGGTCTGAACAGGAAGAGCGAGACGTTGTAGTTGGGATGCGTGCGGAGATAGTCTCTTTGGGCCTTCTTTCGTTTTTCGGTCGCCGAGACCACTTGCTTGGCCATTCTTCTGGGGTCAGGATCTTCATAAGCCCGGCCGAAGTCGAGGGGAGCATAGAACGGATTCGGCTCATTGTTACCCATTTTGCGTACCACGCGTTGCCAGAGGGTGGAGGTCGAGCCGGATTCAACGACAGTGGGTGCTGGCCGAATGCCCGAGTGGGGTTCTTCGTCATGTGGACTTGCCGTCTCCTCAGTCTCGTCCAGAAAGTCTCGAACCACGGCATCCTTGAGAAGCATCTCAGCGGCCGCAGAGCCGTAATCCAAAGGGTCCTTGCGACTAGCATGACCAAGTTTGAAGATGGATGATAGCGACAAGTTCCTATCAAAGTAAGTATGAAGCTGAGCTGCAATTGTTCCCATGGCTCACCCGTAAGATGCATTCACGCCCTGTTCCTTTTTCTGAAGGAATGCCTTGACTTGCTGTAAACGTTTTTCATCTTCCGAGACGTCAAAGTTCTCTTGGATGACGGCGATGAACATATTCAACACAATGACTACAGATGTCAGACAGAGTCAAAGGAGCGGACAAGGTCTACTGACAGTTGGCGAATACAAACCACAGGATACAGAATGAAGCGCCGATCCATGAAGTGTGGCGGCCCACTTGATGGCTGGTGACACTGTACATGATTTCGGTCCAATTTTCGCTGGACAATATCTGATACATGCCGAGGAAGGAGTTGTAAATGGAGAAGAAGGATATCCGAATCGCTTCGCCGTCTTCGTCGTTTGGCAGCTCGCCTCGAAACAGCTGGGAGGCGAAAATGGAGGCCAGGAAAGTAAGCAGGAACACGAAGAGGATGAGGTTCAGCAGACCGCTGACGTTTCCGAGAACGATCATCTACCACAGGTCAATCAAGAGGCTCAGCTCCCAAGCAGGAAGGACTCACAATCAGGTCTCTCGTCATCGGAACCGCAAGGACAACGCGGTAGATTCGCATGATTTGAAAGACGCTCAGCCATGCGTACGCCCGGCCTCCATGTGACTCTCTGATGGCGGGAATTTGAATGATTGTCGTGATGATGGCAATTGCTAAATCGGTGAGGTTACGTCTGCTGCAGAGAAAGTGACGCCAATCGACAGCGAACCGAATGCATATTTCCCCCAAGAGCAGGAAGGTCACGCCTATCTCGGACAGGTCGATGAAGTGCCCTCGTGATCGACTCATTGTTGCGCTCTTGAGGGCTTGCGCGATGAGGCCGTAAGAAATGACGAAGACCCAAATCCATGCCGTGTTGTCGTATCCTTTCTTCAGAGAGCTCACGCGCTGTTTGGGTAGAGATTCCGACTCTGGTTCTTCAATCTGCTCGCCGGTGAAGGCACTGGTCTTGCTCTCCTCGCGGATGATCTGGAACGACGATGTGATGACGGCGATCAACAGGGAAATGAGCCACAAACTCAGAATCAAGATACCCGCGGCGAAGAACAGAGCGCCAATGAGGTAGTCGGTGTCGGCAATGGTATAGAGAAGATCCGAGTATGTATTGGAGGAAATGATGACGAAAACCAATTGCAGAGACTGCAGTATGTTGTCAAAACTTTGCGTTCCGTTGTAAGGATTTTGAAGCTCCACACATTCGGAATTGACTGGACACAAGAATCCTTTGCTGGTCGGTGTCGGCATGCCAGGCGCTGCTATGTACGGCATTGCAACCATGTCGTTGGATAAGTGGCCACCGCAAAATTGGTCCTCGTTGATGAAGGTTTCGAGACTGTTGTTGGGATTTGTCCAAACGCAGCGTCTCCTAAAACTCGATTTGAAGCTCTGAACGCCGACGATGCCAAACAGCAGCCAGAAAAAGCTGATCAGGAAGGCAACGTTGACCAGCAGCGGTGCAGCCTTTTTCAGACTCCGGAGGATCACCTGGACTGGGTCAGTCGAGTGCATGCTGGACATTGGATTGACTCACCGCTGTACCGCTGGTAAGGTTGAGGAGACGAATAATTCGCAAGCAGCTGAGCATCCTGAAGATCAGGATGTGCTTCTTTTCCTGGAGGCCCGTGATGGCGATGACGAAAGCGATCCAGAACGACACGATAGCGATGAAGTCTGTTCTGTTGAAGGAGTGTCTCAGATAGGCCCTGCGTGCGAGACGAGCGCGTTGCTGAGCTCGCGAATCACCCGGGCCAGGTGCCAGGTTGGTCTGTGCCGTGGTGAAGCTGCGAAGCACAGATGGCATCTGCGGCTCGACGGGGGTGTCGGCGCGCTTTACGGACGCTTGCCGTTGAGGGCCAAAGTACTTTTGTATGTTTCCCATGACCGCCTGGCCCAAGCCAACCTGTCGATTGATGGTGCTGTACTCGACGGGGTTGATGATGAAGCCGGAAACGATGACCCGGATGATTGTCTCGAGGGTGTAGATGACGAAGAGCGCGAGCAGAGCATAGTCGATGGGAGTTTTCCAGTCATTGTCCCTGGGATGGTCGTGGACATTCTGACTTGCATCCACGGCCAGCAGCACCGTCTGCACCACGATCAAGAGCAAGAGCAGGGGCTCTGTGAAGGGGTGCACAAGAAGGTCGCACAGTTTGATCCTGAGCTTGCTGTCCGGGGGAAAGATGCCCAACGTCTTCCCTCGCAGCGGGTTGGATTGCTGCCGCCGTTGCACACTCGGCCGCCTGGACTGGATGGTGGGGGACGGCGGCTTCTCGATGGGGGAGGCGGGGACGGGTGTCGATGGCCTGCCAGGAATATACTCGGGCATTGCCGGAAACGAGGGCGGACCCTGCAGGCGGGCATGGTGAAGCGAAGACTTTCTGCGCATAGTCCTCTCAGCAATCTCGGGTTCGTTGCTGATGTTAACAACACGTTGGGATATGTTCCGCATGATGGTGCCTGCCCGATACAGCGGCGAGTCGCCGCCCGCAGGGGAGAGAGAGCGCTTCCGCCCTGCCGGGGTCGCGGCTTCCGCATTCCCCACATGCTCGTTCCGCCCGTCTGGGGATAGGAAGCGCACGCTCTGGAAGCTCGAGCGGTCGTGGTTTGGCGGCCGCGACGGCACGCCGGCCATGGGCTGCAGGTTATGCTCATCCGTCAGCCGTGCCGTGTCGTCGTACGAGACGGGCGAGAAGAAGCCGTTGTCCTCGGAAGGGCGGCGCGCGGCATAGGGATCGCCGCCGTGGTGGTTGAGGTGGTGGTGGTCGGGTGCGTTGCCGTGGTAGGCGGACGGGTCGGACGATGGGGGCATGGCGAGGGGCGGCGACGTCTCGCCCTGGAAACTCATGCCAGAGAAGCCGATGGCAGCCTGGAAAGCGCCGGCGTCCACGGGCGAGTAGGGCTCATCGTCTTCCGGTGCGCGTCCCCGGCGCGCCTGTGCCAGGGCCGTGTCGATGTGGTGCCGTGTGCTCGCGCGCGTGGGGCTCGGGGATGCCTCTGCGATGGGCACATACTGCGAGTTCCAGTGCTGGCTCGTGGCCAGATGGCCTGGGTTCCTCAGCAACTCTCGTCCGCGGTCGCTGAGGGTCCTGCGGTGCTGCGCCCCTCCCTGCGTGCATTCGCGGGGGTGGTCCGGCGGTCGGTTCAGGTCTCGCAGCGGTATTGACTGGTGGGCGTCGTTTCTTCGCTCGTTCCGGTCCGGCGAGGACATTGGAGCGGATGGTCCTCAGGCGCAACGCGCAATCGGCATTTGTCTCTCAGCTCATCCAGAGCCAGATGCCAGGTTCCGGAGCAGATGCAGGCCGGCGGCGGCAGCAGGGGCGATAGCGAGCGTAGGTGGAGGATGCTCGCTGGAGCCAAAGTCGAGGCAGCTCGTCAGAACGCGGGAGCGGGTGGAGTTGAGCGTCTCGGCGTCTCAGCGCCTCAGCGTCTCAGCGTGCGTGGTGCGCAGCAGCAGGGATGTCTACAATTGCAGCCGGCCCAACGGACAGCTCCACCGCGTGCCTGGCAAGCGGCCGGTGCGAACGTGTTGCAGTGCCAAAGCGAAGGACAGGGGGCGGTCCAACGTCATGGGGAAGACTCATGGGGAAGACACGCGCAAAGGTGACTTCTCTACGACAGTACACGTCGACCATGCACAGCCGAAAGGATCCTAGGGGGAGAGTCGATCGCGCTACCCGCATCGGGCGTAGCGTGCCTTGCAGACGATTTCGGCGGGCGCGCGACTTCCTCACTCCCCATCACCGCCTGCCCCATTGTCCGGCCCTCGCCCACCACGCCCGCCGTCCGACCGCAGTCTTCCGGCTCCGCCGCCCTCGCCACAGCGGCCGCCTGCCCTCGCCGCCTGCCCTCTTCCCCCCCGACGCGTCGCTGCCGCGGCCGCCACACAGCTCACGATGGGCGCGCGTAAACGCACCCACGCCGAGGCGGAGCACGAGTCGCCGGCCGGAGACAGGCCCGGCACGCCTACGCCGTTGCAGCGGCTGCGGAACATGTGGCAGTTCGCCAACCTGGCCCAGTACATCCACATGTTCAAGGGGCCGCTCAAGATCGACGACGACTTTGGCATCGCGGTACGTAGCCGCCTCGCGCCGGGGATGCGCATTCGCCGTCGTGGGGACGTTGGCTCATCTGGGCACAGGAACTCGAGACGGAATGTCTGAAGCCGCAGCCCTCGGAGAAATTGGCCGAAATCGGGCTCGCCCTGCTCAAGCACATCTCGTCGCACAAAGGCCTGACGTACGGCTTCCATCTCACCCAAGCGCGGTGCTCACATGCTAAGATGCACAGGCCCGAGATATTCGACGAATACGCTCGCCGCCAATTCGTGGCCAAAGCCCCCTCGCGCAATCCCTTCGGGACCGACGAGCTGCCCATCAGCTTCGACACGTTCGACATCTCCACCAAGATCCGCACGCTGCAGCAGCTGTCGATATGGACCTTGAACAACCCGAATACCATTAGGGAGCGGCTGAATGCTACCGAGGCGGAACAGCTCGACTGGGTAGGCACCTCCCCTCTCTGCTTGGGCCCTGGCTAACCCATCCGGCAGCGCTTGGCGCCATTCGGAAAGGATTCCCAGCAGCGACTCATCTACCTGTTCGACGATTTCCGCCTGTACCGACAGCAAAACCCCTTCGTCTTCGACAAGCCGCCCAAGGCAAAGGCGAAGGCGAAGCGCACGGCAAAGTCTGCTCGGCACAGCAAGAAGAGGAGGGTCTCGTCGCGCGCGGCAGAGGAGTCGGCAGACGAGGAAGTGACGGAAGTTCAAGAAGACGACCAAGTGGACAATGGACTGGGGGGGATGAAATGGGAATGCATTTGTGTCGACTACGAGGACTACCAGAACTACATGGGCCTGATTCGCAGGAGCAAGAATGTGGATGAACAGGAGCTCTATGCCAGCATTGAAGAGCAGGTGCTCCCCGAGCTGGCCAAGGCCGCGGAAGAGCAGGCGAGAAGGGAAATGCGCAGGTTGAAGGAGCTGGAAACCCTTCAAAAGCTGGCCACCGCAAAGAGGTCGTCGAGGATATCGGCTCGGCAAGAGAAAGCAAAAGAACAAGAACAGGCAGAGGAGGCTGAACGCAAGAGGCTGACTGATCTTGAAATGGCAAAGGCTGAGCAGCAGAAGCTGAAACACCAAGAAGAGGTCCGTATCGTCCATGTGCCATGGCCATCGAACCTCGCTGACTTGGAAAGGCTCAGGAATCCCACCGGAAGACACGAGAACAGCGCATACGGGAACGCGAAACGGCCAAGATATTGGAGGAGGAGAAGTTGCGGAAGCTGCAGGAGGACGAAGAGAAGCTTGCTTCTGGGGAGGCGAGGGGCTCCGAGCGCTATTTGAAGGCGCAGATGAAGAAGGCCGCGAATCAACTGAAGAGGCTCAAGGACGAAGGGTCCTGGATGTTCGACTGCGAAGAGTGTGGACTCAAAGGCACGAATTTGGTACGTGACAGGGATAGCCATCTTTCGGTGGGTACTGACTTATACCAGAACGACGGCTCACATCAGATCCAATGCGAAAACTGCAACGAATGGCAGCACAGCAAATGCCACAACATCCCCCCAGAAGTGGCTGAAGGGCCCGATTATGTCTTCCTCTGCACTGCTTGTAAACACGAAGGGCAAAGCGAAAAGGAGCCCAAATTACCCCCTCTCAAACTACGACTCACATCCGCTTCACCGAATGCGCAACCCATCTCACAACAGAACGGGCACCACCCTGCCGGATCGGTGCGCCAACTGGAAGCTGTTCGCATTCCCGCCCCGCGTCCGCCCGTGGCGCATTCACCGCCAAGGCCAATTCAGTCTACCTCAGCATTGATGAACGGTCCGAGCCTCTCTCCTCGAGGTCAAGCACTTGGCCCACCTGGGATCCAGCGATCCGAAGCTGCTTACGGTTCACCTTTCAGCGATGCGAATGTCAGCTCACCGCTGCGTCCGCAATCCACGACACACGGAATTCACATGGGCAACGGTCATCCGGCATCATCGCCGCCACGATACCAGAATGCGGATCCTCCGACCAGTCCGCTGAGCCATCACAACACGTCCTTTTCTCGGACAAACGGCAGCCCATTTGGCTCCGCTCGACCCTTCCAGTCCACCTACAATACCCACTTGAACAACTTTGGTCGGCCAGTGTCTGCAGCCGGCTCGACCGGTCCCCATCACTCGCCCGTAAAACACTCGCCGGCACCGTCCCCTCGTCCGTTCAACGGTATTCCCAATGCGTACAACTTCAACAGCCCACATTCATCGTTTCCGCCTAGCTCGGTGCAAACATCGGCTTTCTCGCCCACGAAGAACAGCTCTCCCCCACCGGCGTCGCATTACATGTCGTCGCCGGCACCGGCCCCGATCAATTTCGCACCTTCCCCAAGTCAGATGCCGGCACAAGTACTCCCAGATCCCATCCCCGCACCTTCAAAGCATGATGCAGCGCGGCCCATGTCCAGCCATGAAATGTCGGAGAAGACGGTCTTGCCACCCATCAAGTCGTTGCCGCCAAGTACGCCTTACCAAGACCTAAGTCCTCCGACCAAAAAGGCGTCACCAACTCCGGACAGACTCCAATTTGCGCCTGTCACCCGAAATGGCTTGGGAGGGCCTTGAGTCTGTGACTCATTTGGCGGATTTTCAATTCGTCTAAACATATCTTCTCCCTCGGTACTATAGGTGAATCTTTGGAGGAGCATTGGTTTGGGGTTTCGACATGTGAGATGGCACAACATGTCGTTTCCGCATAGGTTGGCGTTTTCATGAGGAGCCCATCATTGAGGGTGGTTCTTATCATCTCTTCAGGAGGCCTGGAATGATGAGAGGCGTTTCCGGATGGTGACTTGGCATCGGCATGATGGATCCTGGAGTACCGTTGGGCCGGAAGAATCATCTCCTCCATCGCTGGTTGCGAGAATACTGTCATTGGCGAGCATGGGTTGTACGGTATTGTGGGGGATGACCCTCTTTTCTGCCCGCTTTGCTTGGGTGCAAGAGGTAGTTGTATTTTGCAACGATTCGATAATGTCATTTCCCCCCACCTTCTGCGTTCATCATTGCCCTCAACTGGTAGAGTCGATGCCCTGGTGTGTCTGCTGATTCCTTGACTACTTGACCCTGAAATTCGAACATCTCCCTGTGCAGGTACACGGTGACTTATCATCATTACCCTGGGGCGCGATGATGTCAAGCTACACGATTGGACGGATGGGTAATGCGTGGACCGACGAGGAGATTCTGACGTGGACGAGTACTTACTGGTTCAGTACTGCGGGGCCGAGCGCGCATGTTCGGATCTATTACGAGGCTACACACGATCCGAAAAAGGAGGCGTCGGGGAGGGAGGGAGGGAGAGGGCGAGTGAGTATTGCTGGGGATCTGGGTACGATGTTTGGGAAGGAAGCAAGGGCCCTGTCATGGTATCCTACCCGGCAGCAGTGGGTATCAATCTGCCTTTTACCTTTGGACGACGGTGGACAAGACAAACGTACCTACTACTATACAAATCTTCTCTTCACCACCCCAGTCAACAGCCTCCTCCCAGAAGGCCGGTATCCTTCATGCCACCACGTCTTCGTCCATTTTCGCCCAACTCTCCAATCCCAAAATATCCAAGCTTCCCCAATCCCGATATCTCGCAGCCGTGGTGTTTCCCACTTTGCTTTCGTCTCCAGACGCTTTGACATCGCAACCGCCCTTTGCGACAACCGCCATCTCCCCGCTCCCGTGGACAAGGCTTGCAACAACCGCCCCTTCGTCAGCTCCACCCGCATCCAACACCTCGTCCGCGGCCATTGCCCCTTCCCCTTTCCAAGGATCCCTCCAAACCCTCACCACCCCATCCGTACCACCAGCCCAAACTTCATGATCCTTGCATCCGTACATGTCCTGAACGGGCCTGATGTCAAATCCGAGTTTCTGATTCGTACGTGCCCTACGACCGGCACAGTGACCCAGCGCGAGCGAGAACTTTCGTGCGTCGTAGATGAGTATCGCATCCGATTTTCGCTCGGCGATGTAGAGATAGGTTCCGTCGGGGCTCCATTTCATTTGGGTGACACCATCGCCGGTCAAATGTTCCAAGGCGTCGTCGCGTATCTTCTTGCCGAAGAGCATGCCGGGGAGTTCGAAATGGGTTGATTCCCCCCCGGTCCTGCCGTCGAAGAGGCCGACGTGGCGGGTACGCGATCCCGCTGCCAAGACGCCTGCGTGGAAGAAGGTCGACGAGGGTGCGAGAGCCAGAGCGTTGATATGGCCTTTGAAACCACGACCTCCGCCTTTGAGCTTGTTGCGCTTGGATGGAATGGTTACGATTGTGCTGATGGGTCCATCGGTATAGCTGAGATCGAAGACGGAGATTGCGTTTTGGTGACCTGCGTAGAAGAAGGAGCCGCAGTGCGAGTATGCGAGACTGAGGGGGGTAAGAAGAGCTTCGGTGCGGGAGCACACTAGCTTGTAGGCGGCGATTTTGGTGGAGATGTCGGCTGGAACCTCGACCGCTTCCGCTTCGCTGGACCATTTCGAGACGTCCCACAGCGCATTGTGGAGGCATATGTGCTGATCTCGTCGACTGATAAGGACCGTTGAGCTGTATGCGTTCGTGGAATCAAAGTACGGGTTGACGGCGAAAGACCATATGGGATCTGCCGATCGGGCTTGTGCGTACGGTTCCAGACTACGGGTGTCCCGCTCTTCGCGGAGACTTGCATCGATTGGATAAACGGAGAATGTGCGGGCAAAGTCGGTGGTGAAAATGCATGTGCCATCCGGGGAGAGCTGGACCTCCTGGAAACAGCTCACGTGCTCTGTTGGTTGTTGAGGGGGAACAAAGCTCTCGACCTCGCTTTTGCTGGAGTCTGGGCTGCTCGAGCTTGGAAATCCCACATCCGGTCCACGGTCGCACTCTTCGTCTCTCCTCTCTTCACCAACGTCCGCCTCTTCCTCCAACTTGCACCCAACGCCCGTGCCCGCCAGACGGCTGATCTTGATCTCTGGAGAAGTCATGGACAGTGTACGCGCACCAGAGCCATGCAAAGACGACCCGGTCGGTGTCCCGGAGCAGAGCCGGGCATTTCGACGTCGATTGGCGGAGTGAAGGGTGCAAGAGTCGCGAGTGCATCACTAGCGTCGTCCCGCAGGGCTGAGGCACAGACCATGCGTCGTTGCCAAAAGGTATCCGTCGGCGCGATGATGACGATGATGGAGCGGATGAAGCACAGGCAAGCTTCACGATACACAGCATGCAGCATGTCCTCGAGCCCCGAAGCTCAAACGCATGGGTCGAGTCACCGTATCTGCGGTCCCTTATAGTAGGCCACCATGGTCCAATTGGATCTGGAATCACGATGCGGGAAACCGGGCCAAACACTGATACCATGGACAGGCAGGCGGCCTGGCGGGCTCAACCGTCGACCTCTCCCTCTATCCCCTCGACACGCTGAAGACGCGGCTTCAATCCTCCACCGGCTTCGCCTCCAGCGGCGGCTTCAGCGGCATCTATCGGGGCGTCGGCAGCGCGCTGATCGGTTCCGCGCCCGGCGCAGCCCTCTTCTTCATAACCTACGACTCCCTCAAACGCCACCTCACCCCCGCACCCGCGACGGCGCGGAACGCCGAAGGAAAGCTGTACATGGACCACAGCGGCGCAGGCGCAGGGGGCTTGTTTGGGAGGAATGGGCGGGAGGCTGGTGTTCACATGCTGGCGGCCAGCATGGGCGAGGTGGCCGCTTGCGCCGTGAGGGTGCCCACCGAGGTGGTGAAGCAGCGTGCGCAGGCGAGCCAGCATGCTTCGAGCGCCGAGGCTCTGACGCATATTTTGAACCAGCGGCATACACACGGTCTGGCCCATGTATGGCGGGAGCTCTATCGCGGCTGGTCCATCACCATAATCCGCGAGGTGCCCTTCACCGTCATCCAGTTTCCCTTGTGGGAAGCGTTGAAGCGGTGGCGGATGAGCAGTACAGGCAAGTCGGAGGTCTCGGGGCTGGAGGGAGGGTTGTTGGGCAGTGTGGCGGGAGCGGTGGCCGCAGGAGTCACGACACCGCTCGATGTGTTGAAAACGCGCATGATGCTTGCAAAGGAGAAGGTCGCCATGGGGGAGATGCTGCGGACGATATTGAGCCAGAGTGGGCCGAGGGCTTTCTTTGCGGGCATTGGCCCAAGGGTGGGATGGATCAGTGTGGGAGGGGCAATCTTTTTGGGCAGTTATCAGTGGGGGAGTAATCTGTTGGGAGGTGTGGAGGAGGCGTGAAGGTGAGGGGGGGGGGGGGGGATGGAATGGGTGTATGATTAGAGCAGGTTCATGTGATGAGACGGTTGTAGTATACCAACATCAATCAATACCCAGTCCACGCTCATACCATGCCATGCCATATACACACCATGCGTGGAGGGTATGCGCGAAGTAACGACAACGACCACCGACCACCCGTCCATCCATCCATCCATCCATCCATCCATCCATGTACACTACGCAAGACAAGCATCTGCCCAACTTCCCGTTATCCAAAGCTTTCCAAAGAAACCCACCCTAGCGATCCATCGAGATAAACAGCCAAGCCCCGCCTCATGCCATCTTTCCTTCAGCAATGCCCCTTGAGCTCTGTTGACTACTCCTCTCCGCTTCGGACGAAGCTTTGCCCTCTGATACGCCAGAGCTTCCGGGAATGAGGCTACCGCCCAAGGGAGGCATGGACCTGATCTCCTTGCGTCCGTTCGCTTTGTAGTAAAGTACGACATCGCCTCCACCACGCCAAATGTGTGCGCGGATAGATGCGAGCGTCATGGTTGGTGAGATGAGCTATACACTGTCAGTCCCGGCTTCTTCTACCCCACGTCCCATGCTCATGGTACGCACCTGGTTGTTACAGTAGAGTTCCAGGTACTCTTCATTCTTCAACGGCTTTTCGCCCTCCCTCTCCATCCTCTCCAGCTCTTCTTTGGTAGGTGGCGGTTCTATACGCTCTGCTACATAGCCCAAGATCTTCCTCGCCCTCAGCATGCGATTCGCGTTGAGCCGGTTGTTACTTTGTGGGGTGTCAGCAACCGATCTGATCCTCTCAATCCCATGGCCAGTGTGGAGAGATCCCGTCTCCCCTGCGGACGGATACAGAAGAGAAGAAGTGATTTGATAGGGCTCGGCAGAAGTGGTGCCTTCTTGCTGATTGTATTGTCTTTGAGGAGGTAGGAAAGAGGGAAAATACCCATCGTGAGATATCGAGGGGAGCTGGTTCTGGTACGGTTCGAGGATGAAGGAGACTTTGACTATATCCTTGATTGGGATTTGGTTCTGTGCGTGTCAGCCGATCCATTTTCGCATGTGAATGGGGGACATGAGATGCACCCACACGAAGCAAAACGTCAGCAAGCCACACGGGCGCGCATTTCTCGATGAGATCAGCCTGCTGGCCCAGCGAGCCAACCTTGCCTTCAAAGAGGTCTGCCACACCACCGGCATCCGGTCGATCTTCTTGGATCAGGATGGTCGTCGAGGCCGGGGGTTTGAGCACAGGCGTTTCATTCGGTAGGCTGGGCGCAATCTGGGTTTCCACCTTTTGCGTGCCAGCGATCAGTTGCTCGTCGTAGTTCTGCCGCATCTTCGAGATGGCCCCGAAGAAGTTGTCTTCGTGGACCTTCTCATCCGTTTTGTTGGACCGCGAGTCGCTGTCCTCTGCCTTCTCATCGGTGGGTGTGGGCTTTGGCGCCTCGGTGGCTGCAGAAGAAGTACCGAACTTCTTCATGTTGAAGTTCATATTAAACTTCTTCGAAAAGAGATTCTTGCCCTTCTTCTTGTCAGCCGGCAAGTCCTCAGCCGGCGATTGAGGCCCATTCTCGGCAGCGGAATCTGTCGATTCCTCGGTGGAGCCTTGAGGCTTGCCGTCGGTGGTCGTTGTCCGGGAGAAGTAGTCTGGCTGATCTTGCGTGGAGCTTCGTTGCGTTTGCGTCTTTTCGAGATGTGCACCTTCCTCGGAGGGGGGCGTCAAAACTGCGTTGTGTTGTGAGGTTTGACCAGCACTGGGTGGAGGTATGCCTGGAGTGGCCAACCCTATAGCAAGTCCAGGCGTGGTAACCGGAAGGTGGAAGCCGTTGGTAGCTCGGATGGTAGAGCCAGATGTAGGGCCAGATGGCATGTCTTTCCAACCGTCGATGTTTGACTGTGGTATTTCGATGTTGGTCGGTCGAGCTGTCACGGCCTTCTCTTTTATCAATGCTTCCCGGAAGGCCGTGTCCCGCTTGATCTCCTCGTCGATCAGATTGGAGAAAAGGTAGCGCAATATCCACTTGCCGAGATTTACTGTGTAGTGTCAGCACCGATGCTGGTCCAACGTGCTACCGAACATACTTCTCTGATCATCTCGAAACTCAATCTTTTCTTCCAACTTCAATTCATCGGCGTACATCTCGGCATCGAAACAGTAGTTCTCCTCAAGAACGCATGTCAAGCTTCCCGTTCTCGTGTCCACAGTACACCAATGAGCGACCGTCTCCTTGGTGTTGACTTCAGGTTCAACGTCTTCGAGGTGACGCTTGCCAAACGATTTGATGGGCACACATGCAATGAGGTCCCACAGTATTACCTCTCCGGCGGTATCGAGAGTGAGCACTCTCCGTCGATCGCTGAGCAGGTGGTGCTTGATGAGACCGTTCTGGCCTTCGATGGAGAAGTCGGGAAGGTCTCGCCAGGGAACTATGGCGCCCTGCTCTGGCTGAGTCAATACTTCGGACGGTTTCCGCGTGCTCGTAACCGAGTACAGTGTTGAAGCATCGGCATCCTTTCCGGCAAAGTGGGGAAAGGGTGCCGTGTTTGACATTCGGAGCAATGCCTTGAACGGTATCTTGGGCGCTGCACCATTCGTTGGGGGTACGATGGTTGTCGGCGATGACGGATGCCGTGACCGTACGGTCGCAACGCTCGATCTGTGCCATTTGTACGATTCCGGCAGTGCTACTTCCGTGGTGGTGTCCACGCTGTTCCACCGATTGATGCTCGAGCTGGATGTGGCCGTCCAGAGATAGTCCCCTGCCGCTATCACCCGGTTGACGCCCTCGTGCTCCTGACACACTGCCACCGAAACGCCCTCGTCCCACTCGGTGCAATTGCGCACGTCGCTCTTGGCCACTATGCCCGAGCGGTCGGCAGAGTAGAAGACGGACAGGTCCGGGTCGTCGGAAAACAACGACCAGACGCTGTCGTTGTGCATGGTGAGGGTGTACATGCATCGTCCTGCTGTCATGGACCAGACCTTGACGGTCTGGTCCGACGAAGCGGTAAGAATGGTATCGCCGTCGTGGGTGATGAGGACGTCCCGCACGTTATCCGTGTGTCCGACAAACTTGGTAATGCGCTTGCCCGTCCGCGAGTCCCATATGCGCACAATGCTCTCCGGGCCACCGCTCGCTATAATGGACGGACTGGCGGCAAGCGCGTACACCGAACCCTTGGCCGTGTTCTCATCCTCGCCCACGGCGATCTGGAGCTTCTGGCCACCGCCATTGAGGTCCCACAGGCTGATCTTGTGGTCCAGCCCACCCGAAGCCACCCAGTTCTCGTACGGGCCGGGCGAGGCGACGCGCTTGACGTAGTCGGTATGGAGGCCGATGGTCTGCGGGGGGGTTACCTCCTCGGCGGCCGGTCGCCAGACTTTGACGGTGATGTCCGAGGAGGCCGAAACGAGGGCCTGGTTGGCGTGTGCGAGGGCGATGTCGTTGATCCAGTGGGTGTGTGCCTGCACCTGCTGGCGGAACTGCGTGGGCGGCGGCTTGAACGTCGGCGCACCCGAGTCGGCGAGGACGTCTCTTTCCTCCCCGTCGGCCGCCTTCAGGTCCAGGTGCAGGTCCCAGGCGCAGATCACGCCGTCTCGTCCGCCCGAGTAGCTGCGCGGCGTCAGTCAGCGGGAACCCCCAGGCGGGCGGGGGACGTACAGGACCGAACTGGCCGCGTCGACAGCCAGGCCATTGACGCCCAGTCGGTGGCCCTCGGCCGATTTCGCAAGTGGCAGCACTGTCGGGCGCAACGGTCAGTCACTGCGGCCTGCGTGGTGGCAGCCAGGTGGAGTGGGTGCCTACCGTACGAAATGCGCTTTCTCGCGTTGCGGCCCATGCCCACTCAGCTCTACGGAAGCATGCGATGTGCGAGGGGCGAGTGCGTGCGGAGGCGGGAGGGAGGGCGCAGGAGTACGGTGCTGGTAGCAGTCGACAGGCGCTTGTGGAGCTGGCCGGCCGGCACGCTGGGCGGGCGATGATGCTGTTCCTCAACCGGTCTCCGAATGCCCCTGCACCTCCGCCGCCCTTCCGCCGCCCTTGGGGCCTGTCATCATGGCATGGCGTGGGGACGGGGGACGGGGAACGGGGAACGGGGAACGGGCGCGAGCCTGGGGCACGCTGGCGTTCCTGCGCCGCACGCTGGGAAACAGAAGACAGAAGACAGAAGACAGCAGGGAGACAGCAGACACAAGACACGAGACAGAAGACACCTCGTGCATGCGTCAACTGCCGCCTGCTAATGCTGTATTGTACAGTGGTGGCTCCCGACGGCGTGTATTGTGTGGGGTAGCCATGTTGCGAACACCACCCATCATAGGCTGAGACATGGTTTGGGGGGCCCGAAACCCTGGTATCTTCACTGCGCTATCCTACATGCCTATGACTTGGCCCCCGCCCATGCATCCATTCCAATGCCAGTCTGCTGGGAGAGATGCTTCGATGCGGGAAAAAAGAAAAGCCCATTTTGGTGCGACCCTCAGTGTACGCCGTTGACGGGTGCCTGCAGGCCATCCAGCTCGTCCTTCCGCGTCCTGTACAGCTCCTGCGTCTCTCGCTCCCTCTTGCTGACAAACGACACTTCTTCGCGCAAGCTCTCCAACCGTCGGCCGACGGCCGTCTGCTCCGAGTACTGCATGGTCCTCGTGGAGTCGAGCGCCACCTTCGCCTTCTCGAGCGCAGACGATGCGTCCGAGATCTTCTGGCGGAGGAGCGCCGATCGCTTCATGTATCCACCATGATGTGTCGTCAGTTTCTTCTCCACCTTGTTCGCCTGTTGCGCGATATCGATGATCTTGGCTTGCATGTTGTCGAACGCTTCAACCATCATCTGCTGCTCGTCTGTCTCGTCCTCCTCATACCCACCGAGACCGGGGAGAGTCGACGACCCGTGCAGGTTGATCCACGCCGTACCGAACTGCTCGTGGAACGCCTTTTGATCCTTGCCGCTCGTCATGGAAAACTCCAGTGCCAGCTCCATCTTCGCCGCCCGCAGTGCTTCGTCGCTGATCTTCTCAAGCGGTTGCGGAGTACCGGTCAATTTGCCACCGCCAAATTTTTGTACATCGTTGGCGACCAGCAGTGCCATCTCCTGCTCAACCTCTCGCTCGATTGGGTCCGAAATGTCCAGAGCCCTCTTCAGCAAGGCATCGATGTCGATAACCGATGGCCTAGGAAGAGACTTCTGAACGACCTGCGTCTGTCGAGCAAATTCGGCACGTTCGGCAGCTGCTTCAGCTGCTCTCTTCCGTCGATCAATCTCCGCGGCATCCTCTTCGGTGATCTCTACCTCCATGTCTTCGGCTTGCTCGTCCGGTAGCTCAAACTCCCAGCTCGTTTCCTTGGGTCTCGGAAGCGCGGCGAGCTTTCGCTTCATGTCCTGCTTCTTCGCATTTTCCTGCAACCGCTGATCTCGTGGTGTCTGGCCCACAAGCTGCATGGTGTTTTCCTGGTTTAGGTTGAAATTGTCTCGGGGCGTCCGCATGGGGGTCGCGCCCGGCCCTTGACGCACAGGGGTAGCTCCCGCACCACCGTTGGCTTGTTGAAATGGAGTTGCTAGAGGGTTTGGCGTGACAATCTGATGTCGTGGTGTGCTGCCTGGTAGGGCTAGGGGCTTGTCGTCCTCGATAAGATCGGGATTGTCGCCCCCCAACAGAGCCGATTGTGTTTCCGTCCTCAGGCGTGCATTGCGCACTTCATTGGCAATGACGTCCTCTTCTTTTGGTGCCATCGGTGTACGGATGGGGGTGTTGCCGACCAGGCCCGAATAATTGCCCACCAAACCTTGCGTAGCAACGTTGTCGCTATTGCCTCCTGCAATTGCCCGCTGACCAGACATGCCCATTTTGATAATATCTTCAAGCTCTGCGTCTCCGACCTGGGGCGCAGGTAGCACGAGAGAACGCCGCTTGCTGCTCTGCTCAGCCTCCCGTATCCTCTGCATCTGCGCAGCTTTTGCGTAAGATGCGGCCAGTCCACCAGACTTGTCGTCATTCTTTTTTCGCTTGCTGCCGCCTTGTTCCTCCTGTTGCTCAGCTTTGCGCTTATTCGCAAGCTGTTGTTTCCGGGGATCAAAGGCCGCTCGTTGGCGCTCGTTCTGGTCGAGTTCTTCAAGTGTGTCGTAAAAACCTGCGGGCACCTCCTTCTCCAGAGGCACATCGGCATTGTAATCCATGTGGTTGCCCTTCTTCGCTGTTATCTTGATGTTGATGCCAGCAGCCTTCAGCTCGCGTCGTTTCTGGAGCAAAGCCAGCCTTCGCGACTCTTCCAACTGCCGCTCACGAGCCTTCCGCTTTGCCTTCTTTCCGCTCACGTTGGCAAGACGCGCACGTGCTTCCGACAGCATCTCCTTGTCCTCTTCATCCATGTCGATCGCGTCCGGTCGAGCAGGTCTGCTTTCGGCGTAGGCGTCGACCTCACCGGGCCGTAACCGTCGCACATCCTCCGCGGTAGGTGCTGCTGATTCCCCGCCATCTGGACCGGCAAGGGCTAGATCGCCACTTTCCCGAGACTCTTGCTCGTCCAGCAACTTTTGGTATCGCTCCAAACATTGCGTGGCCGTCCTCCCCACGATGGGTGCTATTGTGCGCCATTGCGTCGGAAGTAGTTTGGCCATGGTGAGGAGCTTCTCGTCATCTTCTCGCGACCATTCCGTCTTTTTGATGGACGGGTCCAGCCACTCGTTCCATCGCGCCTTGCATTGTTTCGACGTCTTCTTCGCGAGAAGAGAAGCGCATCGCGCCCACTGGTTCAGTCCATACTTGGAAATCGCCGCCTTGAGGACTTCATCTTCAACCTGGAAAGGGGTCAGCAGAGATTCTTGGTTCGTGGAGTTGGGCATACTTGCGTTCGACCACTGTCCAACCTTGGTGACGACCATCGTGAGAACGAGTCAACGTGTCCGGATAGCCCAAAAGAAGTCCTAGGTGAGTTGACACGGCGGCCTAGAATGGGCGTTGAGTGGTGGTCGCGTAGTGTTCAGCAGGCGATCGCGAAGTGGAAGTTTGGATTCGGAGTCTTGGCAAGCTTAGTCATTGAGCCTCCCAAGTGAAGGTCACCTCGACGTCACAAGTATCCGACCGTCTCTCGGTTGGTATCTTGCCTACTCGCGATGCAACATCTCCTATTCTTTTGACATCATGTTGGTTCGACAGAGAGCAGCACGGTTGGCTACGTCAACGTCCGTCACGCGACAAATTACATTTGGCCAATCATTACAGCTGAGGTATCCGGAGCGCTTTTCAACCAGTGCACAGGACCCTCAAACCCCCCAAGATGGAATACCAGTTTGTTCTCCTTGTATTCAATCTCATTCCCACTCTGATTTCAGCAGACTTCAGCCAAGGCCGCAGACGAACAGCAACCGAAGAAGAAGTCTCAGGCCGAG
Organism: Corynespora olivacea; assembly: GCA_019202945.1. NCBI lineage: Eukaryota > Fungi > Ascomycota > Dothideomycetes > Pleosporales > Corynesporascaceae > Corynespora > Corynespora olivacea. Next base: position 39,404 of record JAGQEM010000208.1, read on the forward strand.
CTTGATAAAGAGCTTCAGTTGAAAATGCAAGGCTTAGCTGGCGATGGGGGCGAGTCCGGTGTCGAATACGAAGATGGACAGCCAGTTTCAATGAAAAGAAGCGTGAAGAACAACATGTTCCGATACATCTGATCACCCCGTGAGAGTCAGCATGTGAGTATCCTCATTTCCCCCCAGTTCTTCTGTAGCCCATATAGACATTCGATGTGGATATTTCCAACATGGAGCAGGTTTCAACCCTGACGGAACAAGAACAATCCGTGCGATAACCGAACAGACGTTACTCCAATAGTGACAGCTCCAAGTAGACTGCAACAAATCTCTCATGATGCAAATCCACCTCTGTTACAATCTATCTCGCTACTCATTCTTCCACTTTCTTTCCCGAGATGCATCTAACTTTCCAGTATAACTTAGCAGAGTGCCCGAGGTCGGACATGGAATCCGAATGGGGGCTAGCTGCTTTCGACCGTCAGGAATGCACAAGAATCGGCTTTGGGAACAAAAAGACTGCGATCAACCAGTAGGTGCAGGTGGCGGACTATGGTTGCGTGGAGTCCGAACAGCCAATGGGCGGTATCAGGCACACATGAAGGCGGTAAGTCGTGGCAGAAAACAATGGAGCGGGGCAGAAACTGCCGGCTGCTGAGGTACATATGAAACTTCTCTCGCTGTCCTTCTTCCTCTTCCTCTCCCTCTTCTTTCCATCCTCCCTCAAATCCTTCTCAGCTACTCTTTTCGACCTTTTCCGCCTCTTCATCTCATCCCAGTTCCATCCTCCAACATGTCTGCCCCCGCCCACAAGCACAAGGTCGCCGACATCTCGCTCGCGGCTTTCGGCCGCCGTGAGATCGAGCTCGCCGAGAATGAGATGCCAGGTCTCATGGCGACGAGGGCGAAGTACGCAGAAGAGCAGCCATTGAAGGGTGCCCGCATTGCTGGTTGCTTGCACATGAGTTGGTTTCCCCGTTCAGGGCCCTGTCCAGGGCCCCACCACCCGACTGGGCTGACCCCACCCAGCCATCCAGACTGCCGTCCTCATTGAGACGCTCACGGCCCTTGGTGCTGAGCTCACCTGGACCTCCTGCAACATCTTCTCCACCCAGGACCACGCTGCCGCTGCCATTGCCGCCTCGGGTGTGCCCGTCTTTGCCTGGAAGGGCGAGACCGAGGAAGAGTACAACTGGTGCTTGGAGCAGCAGCTCACCGCCTTCAAGGACGGCAAGTCCCTGAACTTGATCCTCGACGACGGTGGTGACCTCACTTCCCTCGTCCACAAGAAGTACCCGGAAATGCTCAAGGACTGCTATGGCGTGTCCGAGGAGACCACCACCGGTGTCCACCACCTGTATCGTATGCTGAAGAACAAGGAGCACGGTCTGCTTGTCCCCGCCATCAATGTCAACGACTCGGTCACAAAGTCCAAGTTTGACAACCTGTACGGCTGCCGTGAGTCGCTTGTCGATGGTATCAAGCGTGCCACCGATGTCATGATTGCTGGCAAGGTCGCTGTCGTTGCTGGTTTCGGTGATGTCGGCAAGGGCTGTGCTCAGGCTCTCCACAGCATGGGTGCTCGTGTCATTGTCACTGAGATCGATCCCATCAACGCTCTCCAGGCCGCCGTCTCCGGCTTCCAGGTCACCACCATGGAGGAGGCCGCTCCCCAGGGTCAGATCTTTGTCACCACCACCGGCTGCCGTGACATTCTTACGGGCGCTCACTTCGAGGTTATGCCCAACGATGCCATCGTATGCAACATCGGTCACTTCGATATCGAAATCGACGTTGCCTGGCTCAAGTCCAACGCCAAGTCGGTGCAGAACATCAAGCCCCAGGTCGACCGCTTCCTCATGAAGAACGGCCGCCACATCATCCTCCTCGCCGAGGGCCGTCTCGTCAACTTGGGCTGTGCCACTGGCCATTCCTCCTTCGTCATGTCCTGCTCATTTACCAACCAAGTCCTCGCCCAGATCATGCTGTACAAGGCCGGCGATGAGGCGTTTGGAAACAAGTACGTCGAGTTCGGCAAGACCGGCAAGCTCGACGTTGGCGTCTATGTGCTGCCCAAGATCCTCGACGAACAGGTCGCTCTTCTGCACCTCGACCACGTCAACGCTAAGCTCTCCAAGCTTACCAGCGTCCAGGCTGAGTACCTCAGTCTGCCTATTGAAGGTCCCTTCAAGAGCGACATCTACCGCTACTAGATTTTTTTTCGCATTTGTTTTTTTTGGAAGTTTCAACACGACGTCATGATTGGGGGATGATACCATTTCGAAAAGTTCTTGTCTTCAACGGCATAGCATAAAGGGCGGATTGGGATCACTGGGGGATTTTGGCGTTATTTTGAAGCATACCACCACCTTGACCCTTCAACCTCGGTCAAGGTAGAGTGGCTTTTACATGTAAGAGATTGATTGGGGGAGATGAGCTCAACAAAAAACCAGTAAGCCGTTGGCGGCACAGTAGATCACCACGGAAATATCCAGTGGATTAATCGAGAGATGCGGGTTCCACACCCGCTAGACGAGCGCTACCTTTTCGATTCCCATCTATAACTGATGCCCAGATAGACTTTCTGATACCGAACGTGTACCCTCGGACTGTCCAATTGCTCTCCCAACACTCCTTGCATGTATCCCATACACAGCGCCCCGGTTCATTATTACTCGTCACCGTCTGATATGCGTTCAATATGCACCTTGCTGTACATTTGTGTCACCCGACAGCCTCCTTGACAGCATGAGTGTACCCATGATGGGTACGAGTATGCGCCCCGCCGTCTGCAGCAACTGGCACAGCATACAAGACAGACATAGCTATATGCCTCACCACCTCTCCTTGCAGCGCTTCACCGATTGTCCTTTCGACCCATGCAGGTGTGTGTGTGTGTGTGTGTGTGTGTGTTTCCCTGCACGATCGCTGTGCGTGTAACCGCACACAAAAGCATGTACCGCATATATTGGACCCACCTACCCGTCTTGAAGTGACCGACAGCATGTCGGGCATGCGGTGCCATGGATCTTTGTTTCAGCCACGCGATTTGGTGTATCTTTGACTCTGTGTGTGATTGTCCGTCGCCCTGCCGCCGCATGTCCCTGCTGTGACACCGGATAATGCGGTGTGTGTGGAACGTGGGTACCGCGGGAACGATGTGACATGTGGGGGTGTGGAAGGCAAGGAGAAGGATGAGATGACGTGATGGTATCGTTGCAATCTGCCGAAGAAAAAAAAAAGAAAACGTTGGCTCGTTGAGACGTACTTTTCGAGAAAGACTAGACTGGTCAGACAGCACAAGACGGAGATGACGGACTTTTTCATTCGATCAATAATATCTCCCCCAAACCTGTCACCACACGGTACTCTGCAACTATGTACTGTAAATTACCACAATCCCCACACCGGCTACTACAATATACCATGGCATGGTGTGTGTATGCATGCATGCAGTTTGGAATCAATGCTGCTGCCGCTATGGATATCTAACATCTACCCTGTCCATGTACAAAGATACTGGACAAGGATGGAGAGGTATCAAACAACGATAATGAAAAGGAAAAAAAAAGAACAAAACCCGCTAATTCGAAAACGCATTGCTTTTCAACACGTCGACGACGGTGAGGGTGATTTGGTCATGTAAACAAACTGATGTCGGGTTGTTGAATGGAGGCTCGGTACGAAAAGGGAAGGAGACGCCGTTCCAGAATGACAAACGAAATGCGGTGTAGGCGTTGGTGTCAACGCAGACCGATGACGCTCTGCAATCGGTTAGTGTCTGGCAATCAACGTTCTTTGGACCGTAGTTTTACCATTTCGAGTGTCCAAACCCTCCTGATCCACACCTTCAGCTTGCCTTCGACGCCCCTGACGTTCTCCAGCTCGACGCCTTCCCACCAGCATCGACGAGCCGGTTTTCTCCAGAAGAGGAGTAGCTTTTGAGCCATGCCAACGGCGTTGCTATTGGCAATGTCATTGCCCTTGATATCGGTCCTCAGGCGAGCCAGGGCAATACTGCAAATGACAGCCTTGTTCGGCTCGCCGGCGCGGTGTCCCCATCGATCTTCGTGGTTGAAGCCGCTGCGTATGATCAGCATAATGTCAATGAGGGTGGTTGGAGCAACTTTACCCGGCAGTCAACATCTCAATCAGATGCTGCTCGGTGGTTCCCGGTTCCTCGCTCTTCCGCAGACCGGAGAAGATGCCGTTCTGCTCCAACAATGCTTCCCCAGCAGCTCGCTTGACTTCAATCATCTCCGGCTGCGAGATGTCCCGGTGAGGCGGAATCGCGTAGAAGTCGAGATCTTCTCGGAGCACAATTATGCCAGCACGATCTTGAAGCATGTCCCTCGCGGAACCATGCGTGGGCTCGATAGCATGGGCCTCGCTGGGAATTTCTGGGGCGGCGGTAGGAGAAGGGGGCGAGTTTGGAATGGTCTGTGCTACATTCCGAAAGAATTCGAGCATATATTGGAGGGAGTGCGGGTCGTACTGAGAAGAATAGATATTGTCAGATAAATATAGTGCGGGATTGGAGAGGTGGTACACAATCATCTGGATGGAGTTTGCGCGCGTGTTGGGAGGGGAGGAAAGATCAGGAGCACCAACATCGACTGGGTATACGTCACCGTCATGGTACGAGCTCATGTGGCCGTCGGGAAGGAGACCGTTGGGGAAAAGGGATAGGAGAACGAATTCGGGAAGCGTAAGCAGCTCATCTCGAGAGAGCGTGAAGCGGGATCCCCTGCTCCGGTCAGCGACGATGCGTGCTCCGAGTTTTCCGAGCGTGTTACCTCAGCTCCAACGTGATATTCTCGTCTGATCCTCCCAGCGTGTTGATCGGCGGGCCACCGCCCCCTTGCGACACCTGGGTGATGATGCTCGCGGGGCCTCCTGCGGACGCCATTACGTATGTGAAGGAATCTAGAGGACTCGAGCCTTCGCTGTAGGGAGGCGGCGGTTCTCCGTCGTCGATGTCCTTGCTGCTGGATCCGTCTTTGGTGTCACGCGGAAGGGCAGCCTTGGTCTCCGCGAAGGTAGCAGCCGCGGCGGAAGACGACGACTCCTCGGTGGACGGAGGTGCCGAAGAGAAGGCAGGGGGTGACTCGTGCTGGTCGTCGCAGCCCTCGTTGGGTGGGAAGTAGAGGGACGAGAAAGGAGGGGGGTACGGTGATTCGCCGGCGGTCGCTATCACTCCAGAGTCAGAACCGTGGGCAGGTGCGGTCGCCGAGTACGGCGGACGGTCGTCGTTGCCGTGGCCGTCGCTGTGGCTGTCGTGGGAAGGCAAATGAGTGACTACGGACAAGCCGTTTGGACGGGGAGGCTGCGTCTGCGACAAGGTGACGGTTGTTCGGTGAGGGGAACCAACCGGCCGACGGGGTGGTCGCTGGGGGTGTCCTGGGCGTGCTCGCTCAATCAAGGGTCGGCGGTGTCTTTTACAGACGGACCAGAAGCATTGGGGTTGCAGCAGACGGCCGAGACGGGTGCGGGTGCGGGTGTGCGGTTTCGCGGCGGCTGTGGAGTGAAGTTGGAAGTTGTCGGTCTGATCAGCGGGCGGACCAGGATCCCGCGCCTTCCTAATTGCTTCGGGTCTAGCGCGCCTTCCCTGCCTGTGTGCCTGCCTGGAAGGGACGTCACATGTGCAGAGCCCACCGTCACCATCATCCGGTTGTTTTGCTTGCTACCTGTGATATAAACTACATAGTAGACCGTGGTTCGCCGTCCAAGATGGAATGCTTCACGTATCGGATGCACAATGGACACGTGGACGGTTTGCACGGGCCGGTGCAGAGGGCACACGGGAGAGTGGGTGATCGCACAACTTGACTTGTGCATAAAGCGCTATCCATGTTCCATTTACTACCTGGCAATGTCAACCATCCAGCCCTAGTGCTTCTGTACAACACCCGCCTCATTCGCCTGAGATGTGATGCGTTTCTTGTAATCCTTGACGGTTCCATCAAAGTGCTCGATGGTGCCGTTGTCGCACACCCCTGTGATGGAGTTAGCAGGCGCCGACGATTCCAAAGCGGAAACGGCATGCACTTACAGAGACTCGTGCAAACATTCTGCAGCATCGTGACATCGTGACTGACCATGAGCACGCCACCCTCGAACCTCTGCAGCGCTTCCGAGAGCGCGTCCATGGCTTCGATATCCAAATGATTCGAGGGTTCGTCGAGAACGAGGATGTGTGGGTTCTGCGACGACAAACATGCGAAAGCAACACGAGATTTTTGACCTCCGGAAAGAAGCTCCATCTTTTGCAGGCCGGTCATGCCCGTGATGCCAAACGCGCCGAGGTGGCGACGGTACTCTTCGTCCGTCTTACCGGGGAATTTCTTCGACATGAAGCCAACCGCGCTGTCGTTGAGATCCAAACCGTCGACGTGATGCTGTGCAAAGAAGCCGATGCGGAGGCGGGGGTTCTGAGAGATCAAGCCCGACGAGGCCGAGAGAGCGCCGATGAGCAGCTTCAAGGCCGTCGTTTTACCTGCGCCGTTTGGTCCGACGATACCAATTCGCGAATCAAGTTGCACGTCCAGGTCAACGTTCTTCAACAAGATCTTGTCAGGGCTATACCCAAACGTAACACCGCTCATCTGGATGATGGGGGGCGACATCTTCTCCACCTCGGGGAACTTGAAGTGCACGCTGTACTCGGCTTCTGGAGCCTGCAGTACCGGCATCTTCTCCAACTTCTTGATCCTCGACTGAGCTTCGGACGACTTGGCAGCATTGTACCTAAATTTGTCGATGAAAGCTGCGAACACGTCAGCCACAGCACGGAGCGTCGATGCTGCCTATACGGACCTTGCAAGTGTGCACGCTCGCCCATCTGCTTCTCGTATTCGCGTTTGGCCGTCTTCCGGCGTTCTTCCCTGGTCGCGTAGAAAGAATCTGCGAAGGTTAGAGGCAATCTCGATGGTCGTGGTGCAGATCCTGGGGTACGAACCGAAATTGGCACCCTTGTAGTAGTCCAGCCGCTCCGAGTGTTGATGGATGATGTCCGTCGCCACCTCGTTCAGGAAGGCCCTGTCGTGAGAGACGACCAAGACGGTGCTGGGGTAATCTTGAAGGTAGTTGGACAAGAAGGTGATGGAGGGGACGTCCAACATGTTGGACGGTTCGTCAAGAAGCAGAAGATCAGGCTCGCAAAACAGGGCTCGTGCAAGGGCCAACCTCATCCTCCAACCACCGGAGAAGGTCTTGGTCGCATATTGCTGGCGCTCTTTCGAGAAACCTAGACCGAAGAGGATGCTGGCAGCTCGAGGTTCAGCTTTGTCGGACTCCATCTCCGATAGTTTGGAGTGTATATCGCTCAGCGTGGTATCGAGGCCTTCGCGCTGCTTGTCAAGGCTCGCCGCGTCTGCAGATGTGTCTGCCATGGTCGAGCGCTCCGTCTCAAGCTCAGCCAGTTCGGTCGTGATTCTCTCTTGCTCCCTGAGGAGGTGCTTTCGCCAGACATCGGCATCCAGCACCGCCTGGAGAGCAGGCGTGTCGTCGCCGGTGATCTCCTGCTCGACGTGAAGAATCGAAATGTGGGTGGGAATGCTGACTTCACGGCGACTGAGTGCCCTCAAGAGGGTGGATTTACCGATACCGTTCTGACCCACAAGACCGTATCGTCGGCCATAGGCCAGCGTCAACGTGCTGTCGGATAGAATGCGCTTGCCACTGATGGAGATGTCGAAGCTGTCAATCTTGATATCCTTGCTCTTGGAAGCACCATCACTGCCCAGCTGCAAGGGATTGACCTGCATGTAGAAGTCTTCATAGCTCTGCGTCTCGGTGGGCAGGTTGAGCAGCTTGGAGGCTTCATACTCGACGTTCTTGAACTCCTTGCGGTCCTGCTTGGCCTTGAGCTTGCGCTCGGCCTTCTCCAGCTTCTTGCGATCGACCCTGGACTCTACTTTGCGTGCGTTGGCAGACTCGAGGTCGACAGCGCCGCCCGTCAGGCCCAGGGTGGTGGACATGTGCGTCCGCGAGCCCACGTGGATGGCTTGGTCCAGCTTCCTGGCCGACGGGGCCATCTGGCGGTGCTCGGCATCGCGCCCATCGGCGGCGTTGAGGCGCGAGATGAAGCTGTCCACCAGGCTCTGCACCGCCCTCTCGTTCTGGCGGGAGAGGTCTCCAGAGGCCGAGAGCAGCAGCGCACTCACGGCTGCGGCAGCTTCCTCAAGGGGAGAGGGGGCATTGGGGTCCGCGTCCGAAGTGAAGGTGCCGGCGGCATGGGTCAGATAGCCGACGGAATAGTCGGAGAGGATGGGGTCGATGTCAGGGATCCGGGCTCTGATTTCAGCTTCCATGGTGTGCGCCGACGTGAGCAGTCGAGTTGGCGAAATGCAATTTCAGTGCGTGGGGTGCCTGACGAGCCAACAAGTGCGGCGTGGGCCAAGGGAGCTGAGAGGGGCGTAGTGCGGCGACGGAGACTGGGTCACTTGTCGAAGAGACGGACTCGGTTCAAACACGCGGAGAATTTGGCCGTCGTTGACTCGATCCAGCCAAGCCGCGCGCGATGATCTGCTGGGGGCCATAGTACGTGCTACCCGCATGTATGATAGTATGAGAGCACGATGGCCCCGCCAGCACCATCGTCACCTATCGTGCGGCTGCGAAAAGAAACGGCCAGACCGGACATGGGTTTGCCCACTGCCCGCTACTGCAACGCTCTGTCTGGTACCATGCCGAGGTTGAAGGAGGCACCGAACCCGCTCTCTGGATGCTCTGGACGTGCTCGGGCCTTGCGATGGGCTGAGCTTGCCCTACAAGGTACCGCCATGTATCAAACCAATTGAGCCTGCAAGGCGGCGGCAGGTGTGTATCGGATGGCATTGTATGGCTAAAGACGCGATCAACAAACAATCTCCACCGAGCTGCAGGGAATCGCGAGCAGTTCGGGATGGCGCTCGCGAATCACGGCGGCAGGGCCATGGACTATTTTGGGGCCTTGTTGATGGTTGCTTTGGCGCCATTTCGCCCGCCCGTCTGGCTGCTCGCTTGTGTTTGCCGCTCATTCCTGCGGTGCTGCCTGTCTTCTCCGCCCCGGGTGTGCGTGCGATGTTTTGACATTCCGCCCGACCCCAAAGCTCCCAGAGCTACGTAGGAGATGCCAGAGAGCTGCCAACGCTCGCTAATCCTAAGCCGCTGTTTTTCTCTGGGATGCCCATCCATGCTCGCCCGCCTGTCGTGTGGCTATCTTTCTTCTGCCCTGCCTCTCTCGACGACTCCGCTCGCTCCCCCAAAGCCCTACAGTTGGCTGCACCGTCCATCTCCCTCCTTGCTCCGTGATGCTGCAGCTGGCGTGCTGAGCGTCTCCGAACAAGCCCCCCCTCCTGCGACTGTCTGCTCGCGTGCAGCCTTCGACCCGTCGTGGATGCCAGAATGCTAGAATGCTCGTAGCGCTTCCCACAGTGCCCCGAGAGAGCCCGCCCGGCGTCCTGGTCTGTCACTGAGGATGAAAACGGTTCCGACGGTAACTAGACTCCTCTGCCCATTCTCCTGCCCATTCTCCTGCCTTGGACGTGCTGTGCTGTGCTGTGCGCCGCCGCATCGAACCCCCCTCCCTTGCCTTGCCTTGCCTTGCCTCGCCTGCCTGCCTTGCTTGCTCTGCATGTTTGTGTATGCACCTGCCAGCCCTGCCGCCAGCGCTTCCCTCCCCTCTCTTCTCCCGTAGTACTCGGCCCCTCGACTGACACGGTTGTGCCACAGCTCTGTGCCACTGCGACTCTCGTTGGTGCCTCTGCCGTCGGCCTGTCCTTTGGTCGCGAATGCCCCCCCGACGCCCCCTCGAACAAGCGGAAAGCTGCCCCAGCACGCGATCCGGAGCGCCGGTCGATGCCGAGCCAGATTCAGACCGCGACCGCGACGTATGCCCTCCCCATACCGCTGGCTGCCCCCTCCCGCTTCCCCATCGCAACCCACTTCGACCAGGATGGCCGTCCGCAGCGCCGCATAGCGAGGAGAATGACGAGCGTCGATCCGTTTGCACGCCCGCACAGCGGTCTGATTGATGGGTACGTGGCCCGCCGTGTCCGCGACAGCAACGGCAGCGGCGACAGCGAGGTGGAGGACCTGGAGCCCGCGGCTGCCTCTCGCCGGCTCTCGTGGATCAAACGCCTGTCCTCCATGTCGACCTCGCAACCCTCGAGCAGAGGCACCAGCCCGCCGCCGCTCTCCCCCTTCTCGTGCTCCAACGGGTCCATGGCCTTCTCCCACGACGGCTCCACGGCGCCCATGATAGGCGAGCGCCCACCGCCTCCGATGCCGCCGAACAAGCTGGTGAAGCGCCCTCCGTCGGTGCACACGGCCCTGGAAACCGCCGCCAGCGGATCGGGCTCTCGTCTGCCTTCCTTCCGTCGCCCCGCCACCAGCCATCAACGCTCGGCCACGCTGCAGCACCAGACGGCTCTGCTGGAAATGGCCGGCGAGCACCCCTCGCCAGACGTCCAATCGCACCCGCACCGCACGTCCGACAGCGAGGTCGAGTACACGCACTACTTCACCGCCAAAGTCACTTCGGAGAAGGCAATGTCGAAAAGGAGAGCGTCGTTCAGCGCTGCCAAGGCCTTGAAGAGGATCTATCCCGACGATACGCGCAAACCCACGCTGCTGCTTGCCGGATCCGTATCGCTCGGTGCAAGTGCAGAGGCCAGCGAAGGGTCCAGTGAAGACGGCGAAAGCGCGCATTTCATGAGCAGGCCCGGCACCCCGATGAGCTTCACGGCCGCTGTCATGGCCCAACCCGAGCCACCGCAACCTCAACCCGCAGACGGCGCCGGCGATGCCACACGGACCAGACGCTCCTTCTCCATCACCGACTTTCTCTCGCCGGGCTCAAACGCCAAGAAGCAGCGAACGAAGCTGGCGCGCCAATCGAGCCAGAAACGGGTGAGCTCAGCTCCCCTGCCGCCGACCATGGCCAAAAGACAGAGCGGCACGGCACACGGCGACCCCACGGCGACCGCAGCACGGCGAGACCTGTCCGAGCCCACGCTGGTTCGACACCAGATGTCCACCTCAGCTGAGCCACCTCCATCTGGAATTGCGCAACATGGCACAGGCACAGGCACAGGCACAGGTACCTTGGGAGGCTCGTCATCCTCGCCGCTGCCCGCATTACCGCCTCCCGCACTTGGAATGGCACGCCGCAGTCCGACATCCATGCGCGCAGGCCATGTTCATCCGCCTGCCTCGGCAAACGCCAATCAGACCCCGCCATCCCCCATCCTCGCCCACACGGCAGGGCGCCCGTTCCGTCATTCCATGGCCCCTTCCGAACAAGCATCCACATTGGTTGGTTCAGATAATGAGACTCGTGGCTTGGGAACCGGGGACGAAGACGACGCGGACCTCCAAAGTGACACGGTATTTGATTCGCTGCGCACAGGCGCGACACGGAGCACGTCAGGCGCCTGCGGTCCCCGCATCGAGACTATATTCGATGAATCCCCTCCATCCAAGGCCAAGGTCACTGCCCTACGGGACCTGCTTCCAAAGGGAAGCTTCCGGGAGCAGACGATCGATGCTGCTCCCGGGCATCAGTGCATCGCCGAGGAAGACGAGAGCATCTCCACCCCGGTACGAACCATCATCCCCGACCGATCCATCCACGATTCACCGAGCCTTACTCGAGGACTCGGCGCCCCTCTGTTCCCCAGCTTGGTCCCTTCTTCACCGCCGGACATGCCAAAATCGCTTTATCTGGGCACATTGGAATGGGACTCGAGGGCCGAAGATGACGACAGCAGCAGCCGCTGGTCCATGGACGAAGCGGAAGAGGAAGACTCTTGGGGCGAACTTCCTTCCCATCCTTCTGTTGTCCGTATCGCTGCGCCGGTGCTCCTTGGACGCCACAATCCTAATCTTCTCGTTTCGGGCCCTAGCCCCAACCCGTTGACCCCACCAGCCCAACATCTCAATCTCGACCATGGGGACAAAGATGCCCGCAGCAGCATCTTTGATTGGTCGGAGCAGCAGCACACAGACAAAAGCTCGGGCAATCGTACACCGCCACGTCCGAGCACAGTGCATGGGAAGAAGGATGCAGACCGCCGAGGCGCTCGTTCAGTTGGCCGCAGAGTCCCAAGTGGGTTGCACGCCCGTAGCCAGAGTGTGCCTGTTGTGCCGGATGCTACGGGCAAGCGTAACACGGTAGTCACCAACAAGTTTGGAACCTGGGGTGTAGGCAGCAAAGGGGTAACCGAGGATTGGAACGACGACTTCGACTTTTCCGACCTCGGCGATGAATCGCGTGCAGATGGCGCGGTCGAGTCTCCACGCATCGACAGCGGCACTGCCATGTTGGTTCCCAAGACGATTCAGGAGCAGCAGAGCAACGTGCTCGCAAACATCGGCCTCCTGCGCGAATGGGGCTTGTTGATCGAAGAACTGAAAGAGCAAAGAGTACGCGCGGCCGCTCTCAACATCCTTCGAGGACCCTACTCCGGTGTATGGGAAGAGGTGGACGCAATGATAGATTTGGCGGACCAGGAAGCAGAACACGAAGGCATTCCTCGCCTCTCGCCGCCCTCGTCCCCCGCGTTCGACGAAGATGCATTCGGCGACGTGCCAGGTCCCGGCCCCAATCACGGTCGCGAAGTACGGAAATCGGATTCATCGAGCGAGGACCTCGGCAGGAATAAGAACGGCATCCACTCGGCATCTCAGCCTAAACGCGCGAGGAGGAAATCCATCCTGCGTTCACGTCACGAAATATTCGGACCGCAATCTTCACCTATACCTACGAAAACGAAACTCGAATCGTTGGTCACCACTCCTACGAAACCTGTCGTCACCCGTCCTCGCAAGGATTCCGAAGCCAAGGCGCGATCGGTCATAGAGGCGCTGCAGAGGAGGAAAAGCACGCCCGATCCGCTTACCGACATCCAAGCAGCCGAGTCCACGAAGAAGGTACCTTTCGATACCGCAACCCTTCGGCGCATCGTTCCGTATGTGAATAGCCTTACACGGAAGGTGAAGGATGCGCTGCGGGAAGCGGAAGGACTCTGCTCCAGCCCAAGTACGAGTCCATCCATAGAGAAAGAGAACGAGCCCCCGTTCGGCAAAATGTTCCAAGCGGACAATGATCTATCTTCGCAGATGAAACTAATGACAGTCATGTAGATCACAATGCTACGACGAAACGGAGCCACAGCGTGTGAGACTCCAGTCACGGATATTATCAAAAACTTCTCCGGAGGCCATACAAGAGGGCAATTTTTGGGCTTTCTATTTCCTTGCTTCTGGATAGCGTTCGAGCGCACAACACACGCGGATCGTCTTGGTTTCACCCCATGTATTTCTTATGCTGTCATTTGTTTGTCTCTCCATGGGCAGCTTTTCTTGCATTCGAAGCGAATTGCATATTTCTCCTTCCTCTCTGCATCAGCGTATTTGCATCCGAGACGTGGAAGCGTGAAGAAAGGAGGCAGGAGGTGTGTCTCCCGGTACGATGCTTCGAATTTCGGCACTTCCTTGCGTTGAATGCGCATGTAATTCTTCTTGCTTACTACGAGCGGTGCAACAAGGAGTTCTGCGTGGAGTTCGGAACCAAAAAATCCTTCGATGTTCTCTCTCCAAAGTTTCGGAAATCTGCAGGCCGCCATTATGGCCATGCTTGACCCGCGGTACAGGGGATGTGATCAGGGAAACGTCTTTCGGGCATGTACAAAAGGGGACGGGTTTTTCTATCTCGGTCCGGTTCAATGGGTACTCTTTTTCCTAATGTCTCTTTGAACGATGGTGCTTTAGACAGCCAGAAGAACATGCATTGACTGCGGGAGGATTAATAGCCCTCCTGGCAGCACGAATAACAAAGAATACGAATATAACCTAATGATTGAGATCATGTGTTGTCATTCTGCTTTGTGGCGAAACATTAATCCAGGGAATGTGTCTTAACGTTATGGGGGGGGGGGGGGGGTAAAGGGTAGGCTTTATACAGGGCGGAGGGCTATATAGTAACAGGAGGGGTAGGCTTTGTATAGGGTAGAGGGCTATATAGTAATAGGGAGGGGCCGTAGGCTTTGTATAGAGTAGAGGGCTGTATAGTAACGGGGGGGCCGTAGGCTTTATACAGGGCGGAGGGCTATACAGTAATAGGTGGGCCGTATGGTAACGGGAGGGCCATAGGCTTTGTATAGAGCAGAGGGCTGTATAGTGACGGGTAGGCTGTATAGTAACGGGAGGGCTGTACAGTAGGCTTTATACAGTACGGAGGGCTATATAGTAACAGGTAGTAGGAGGGTAGGCTAGCCGGTACGTGGGAGGATACCTATATAATAGGAATCCTATTTAATAACAACGCTGTCATAGTAGTCCCTATTGTATAGAGGTTAGGTAATTCACTTATCTAATAACTCTATTATTATAGTAGTAATTACTATTACCTATTCTTAGTATATTGCCCTGTATAATAGGTCTAGTGACTATGTTATTGTCTTATACGGAATGTCTCTTTAACCTTGCTAATCTATCTATCAAGTTAGTATATAATACCTCCTCTACGTGGCTACGCCCGCGGTAGGTATATAAGCTAGTTTGATAGGACTGATTAGTATTAGTTAGCTCTGTATACACACAGATAGTACGCCTAAAGGTGTACTAAAAATAAAGGGGTGAAGGTAAAGATTGTATTCTATTTAACTTCCCCTCTTACCTCGTATAGAGGAGAGAGGGATCTATATAGCCATCTATTGTATAATCTATAGAGCCATCTATTGTATAATCTATACGGGGTAGCTATCTATTATACAATCTATAGGGTAGCCCCTGTTGCCAAAGAGCAACTCTAAACTATAGTGAAATACTACCATACAGATAGTACGGACACTAAGTGAAATATATAAAGCCTTTTTATAAAAAGAGGCTATTTAGGCTCGTATAAAGGCCTTTAATAGACCTC